>VZRZ01001606.1:29273-81242 GCA_013398175.1 Climacteris rufus | reverse complement strand
GAAGGAAGGAAGGAAGGAAGGAAGGAAGGAAGGAAGGAAGGAAGGAAGGAAGGATTCGAATTCAGAGTTTTAATTTGAGTGTAAAACATGCAGCATATGGTCAGGCTGGCAGAAGAGCCTGACAGTGGCCACAGAAACAGACTGCAGCACAGTGTCAGCAGGAGCACGATGCCAAGTGCTGCTCCCACTGCCAAATCCCAAAAAGTCCCCATTAGACACTGCCTACAGCCCCACACCAAAACAAAAGGCTCCCATAGATACCCAGCCACAAGGGAGTGCAGCAAGGGCTTAGCTCTGAAAGCAAACTGCTCCCTTGGACTGCCATCAGTATTTTCCACTTAAAAAGCCAAGCAACTGCCTTGATGGCAGTGATCCTTATCAGCTAAATTCCCTTCCTGCTATCAGACTGATGAAGGGATCAGAGGGAGATCTGTGGTAATTAAAAATGAAGGAGATCAAATTAGTAATGCACATTCCCAACTGTCAGGAGTGATTCAGAGGTCTGGATTTTGCTGAGGGAGGCTCTCTGTCTGCCACCCCCACCTCCATGCATGTACCCTACCTCCAGAACAGTACTAGGAAGATGCCTGGAGGGGACATCTTAAATGGGAAGCAGAGGAGAGCCAGAGTAGCTCTAGGAGTAATAAATACTGCCTTTTTCCTAGAGAAGATCTTTGCTGCATTTTTAATACATTTTTTCATGGGAACCCTTGCAACTGATTGGCAGCATCAAAAATCTGACTCAGCTCTGAACAAACACGAACCTGAGAGGTGTCCAGGCAGTCTGGTGTGGCCATGCCTGTCCAGAGGTAGCCAGCCCCACTGAGGTACCACACCATGCAGAATGGGAACATGCAGGCTGACAGCCTGATGCAGGGTCTGAAAGTGGTGTTGACTGCAGCCCCACAGGGCAAAGAGAACAGAATGAAATACAGAACAGGGCACACTGTCCCAGTGCCTTCCAACTGCAGAGCTGCTACTGCAGTTTCCCTCACAGATCTGGGTCACTGCATAGCAGGACCTCCTACAGCACCACAAACATGTCATGTGAGGTTCCTGCTTTCTTCCCACCTACACCCCGATGGGAAAGATGTGGAAGGCAGGGTAGCAGGAGGGGAAGGTGGGTCATTGTGTTGCTCTGTGCTCATGGTGAGAAAAGTGAAAAAACCTTCTTCCAATAACCAGGTCATAAAGCAGTCAAAATATGACAGCCCTTTCTATGAACCCCATGACTACTTCTCAGAGGACCCTGCCTTCTCTGCAGGTAAAGTTTGCTGATTAAGTTTGTGAAGACTCAAGAAGAAAGTAGAATCCTGACAGGTTTCAGCCTACGGCTGTTTCAGGGAATGCTGGAGCCGTGCTCAGCAGGTCACAGTCAGCTGTGATTTGCAGTTTGGTGTGTGCTTCAAAATGCAGCAGAGCACAGAGATATCCAACCTAATTTTAAATGAGCTCATTCAAATGAAAAGCAGTAAAACACAACATCCTGAAAATGAGCACATCTCAACTGAGCTTTAATGCCACAGTTCAATTGCTCCAGATATGGGAAGCACCTGAACGAACACATTTTTAGCAATCTCAAGCGTCTTTCCACTTCACTGGAGGCCACAGTCTAGACATATTTACAGAGCTAGAGACATTTAACATATTGTTACACCATCTTTCAAATTCCTAGTTCAGGCACAATTTAAAGAGAACGACTGCTGAGCATTTGGAAGAAGGAGAGGTTGGCACAGCATTCTCAGGATTCAAAATTAATGACAAGCCTGCACATCACTTCTGTTTTCAGGGAGCAGTAAAGATCAGTGGCAGATATTCTCAAGTGGCAGGCATTTCTGAGTAGATGAAAACAACTGCAAACGTCATGAAGTCAAAAGCGATGGCGATGTGTTCAAAAAACTTTCTCATACAGAGTCCCCCATGTCTATTGTGTCCTAATTGCCAACAACAATCACTGAGGGCTCTGCCAACCTCCAGAAAACAAAAAAAAAAGCCCTAGGAGCTCATACAGCTTTAGAACTGCAACTGCTATACAAGTGCAAGCCTCTCTTAAGAGCAGAGATATAGCTGGCCCAATATATGGCAGGACTAATAAAGGCTGAATGAAACTTCTGAGGATAACAGACCTCTAAAGCTGGAACTGGTTTCTATACCCAACCCACTCACAACATGATTTCTAGAAGCCCCAGATACAGAACCTTTCATTTTCCTTACACTGCAGAAATCCATGCCTTTAGTGTAAGATGTCCTTGGTGAAGCTGCTGTGCTGTCAGATGGGCCAGAAGCCACCAGCTTAGAAAACATGACAAGTCACTAAGGAGACACCTGTCACCATTTTCAATACAACACATCATCAGCAACAGACCCCCACATGCAAACTCTAAAGTTGTAGGGCAGTCAACTTACAAAATCTGCCTCTCCCAGGATATCCCATCCATTGGAGAATGGACTGTCAGCCAAACAGTTAAAATATTTGCTGTTAAATAATAAATGCTGGCTAAATTAATAAATAAATGCTGGTTAAAATATTTTATAGTAAAATCTACCACATTAGCCAAGCTGAATGGGAGAGGGATTCCCTACACATTCCTGCAGTGATTGACTGCTGTTGATAGATTCCTGTTTTCAGGCTGAAAGATTGGTTGTTCTTTAAGCAAAAGGTGGAAGACTAAGAGATAAGAAACCTAAAATTACTTCTGCCATCAGAACATAGCCAGACAGCCCCTGAAGCCAGTTAATCTACTACAGACACAGAAAAAAAAGACAGAACTACATTAACACCTCTGCACTCCCAAGAGCCCAGGGAGATGAGATCTGAAGGTTTCAGTGAAAAAGTCAAATATCTGATTGCTTCTCAAACCAGCCTGATTGCCATGGGACTTAACAGCAACACTACAAGAAGGAGAGGCATCTACTGAGATGAGTTTTCCAGTGTATTTAACAGAATCCTGTATTTTGTTGTATAATATCACAGCCCATCTACTGGGGAAACTTTTCACCTTGTCTAGCAGGGGGCCAGATATTGAGAAGCCGGAGATTCATCTATTGTTATAAACCAGCTGAATTCTCACTGGAATGGATTTAAGAGGAGAAACAGACACAAATAATAGAAGATGAAGAGGGAAGTGCACCATTTATCGAAATCTGTAGCAGAAAGTTGAGGAGAGTGGAATGTTGCTGGACCTTAAGCCATTTATCACAAGATTTAAGAGGAAACAATGTATGCCAGAAAAAATCAGTTATACCTGTGTTCTCCAGGGTACACCAAAAGTGGCTGTGCAGCAGAAGAAATAAAACCACCTGCTCCTTTATAGTGCAGGCAGCAAAAAGTGATAGGCTTGAAGTGTAACAAGGGAAATTCAACAGCAGAAAAATCTTTAACAGGAGAGAAAATGAAAAGAACAAAATATATGAGCAAATATCTGGAGAGCTTCTGGGCTCTTCATCACAAGAGGTCCCTGAAAACAGTCCAGCCAAACATCAGCCATGAATGGCACAGCCACTGCCACTACAGTACCTGGGCTGGAGGATGAATTATGGGATCACCTGAGGTGCTTCCCAGATCTGTATTTCTGTAATTGAAAAAGCACATCCACAGGATATACAGAGATTCTACATTTAAAACCTTGGAAACTAAACACAAATAGAAGTGACACATTTTCAAATGATGCTTGCAAGCAGTCAGAAATCTTCCAGTGATCAACACTGCCACAAAAACATTTATGTACCTCACACTGGAACATAAAGAAATTAAAATAAACCTTTAGAGGAGAAGAGTTAGAATGAGTAAATCTCACCTCTGCTACAACAGAACTGAAGGGATGTTGCCATTGTTCATCCTGTTTGTCAGATACGATAATTTATACCCCCTGGTATAAATTACTGCTAGGATCCTTGGTGCAGAGAATTGCTAGAGCAAGGAAGTGTGATGGGAAAGAACATTCAGCCTGGGAAGCTACAAAACATTGAGGGATGTGTTTGCAGGGCAGCAGTTTGCTTACATTCCCAGATGCAAAGTGTTTCAACATTAAAAAAAAATGCTGAACCAAGTGATATGAAAACACTCCAAGCTGTTAAAAATAAATACATAAATAAATAAAATGCAGGAGCTTCATCATAAAAGTAACTCAGGCAAATCAGACATTTACCATTCCTTAGGCATTCAGCTCATTAATTATCTAAGTAATGAAGGTAACAAGAATGTGAACACTACAAATATAGTTTGACCACTGCTCCATTTTGGTCACCATTTTGGCCAACAGAGCTAAAAATGAACTGGAAAGCTGCAGAACTTAAGAGCAGGGCAGCTCAAGACAAGCAACCACATCTCTTCAAGAGGTGCAGCCACGGATGTGCCTTGTCTGTGAACCATCATGCAAGGTACCTGCAGCAGACAGTGACTTGCAGAGACACTGCAGAGACAGTCCCTGCTGCACATCGCCAGGAAACAGAAAGATGAACTGCAGGGGAAGGCCTAACACAGGGAAACGCAGAATATCAGCGACAAACCTAAGCAGCCCTGCAAGGGTAAAGAGCACAAAAAGGCAGTAACAGTCTGTAAAATGAAAAGTGGCAACATACTGCATTCCTTCCCTTTCACGGGGTCAGGTAGTCCAGAGCACTCCACTGACGGATTCGGGACAGCCACCCTCCATCTGGAGCCACTGCTGTCGCACTCTGTGTACTCGAAGTGGTAATCTGTCTGCAAGCAATTACAAAGAGTTTCAGTTTCATCATAACATTTGCATATTAAGCTCATTAATCAGGACTGGGATTAGCAAACTCAGTTGTAATTAAACCAGAGAGGAAGTGGCTGGCGTGGAACATACTGTGCAGCGCTCTCGCTGCTTTGATGATTGCCGTGTATCATCACAGAGCAAGCACAGTGCACATCAGGGGCTGTGCAGCACAAATGCTAGGGCAGAGGGTGGGATTTGCAAAAGCACTGGAGAGACAGCACACAGATTCCACCAGAAATTTTCTTCTCACTCTCTTAGATCAGGATTGATCCAAAATTTCTGTCCATCACAGTGTCTGATCTACAGCAACCAATGAGGCTTTCTCTTTGATCAATGGAGCAAGCCATACTCAGAGCACAAGTTATCCCATGACAGGCTGGATGTCTAGAATTAATGGGATGATTCCTTCTGCAAGTGCCTTTCCCTCTTAATCAATTTCAGAGGAAGCCCAGGCAAATTAGGGAAGATAAACCCAGTATTGGAATACCTCTGAAAATGCCATCCAGGGTCAGCTCTGAGGAGTACCTCAGGACAGAATGATGGTGCTGGGGGAGATCAGTCCCATGGTCTCTGTGACTGAGATAAATCCTAGGGAGACTCAGCAAAAAACAGTAAGAAACCTCCTAGCATTAGCTAGGAAAGAATATTGGCTATTCATCTTATTAACAGTATTGATTCAGATCCCACATAAAATCTAGATTCACATTTAATTACATTTTTAGTTTTGTGTTTCTAGCTTTGTTTTCAAAATCATAGTCCAGAATTATACAATTAAAATAAACCTGAGTAACATCTCATTCTTCAACCAGCTTGGTACCAAGAGAGAGTTTGGGTGGAGGTGGCAGAAATGGTGAAGAACTTTCTTTAGAGCAAACAGATCTATGTTCAAATGACACATCCTGGCAAGCTCCATGAGATGGCTCCACACGGGCAAGGCCCCATCCAGCTGCCTCTCCAGTTAATCAAGGTAAAACATTGGCCATGTGCCTATGTTAGACACCTGCTGCAGAGGGCACAAGGAGATAATACATCCCAGAAACACTTCTTTTCCCCACTGGCTACAGTGGGAAACTAGCTGTTTAATTTGGTTGGAGTCTTCTCTGTTTCCTCAGGGGAACCCCACCTCTGATGCTGTACATCCCTCCACAGCCCATAAAAACACACAAAATCACAGGACCAAGGAAAATTTAGACACAGGTTTGACATGTACGAAGTTTTGAAACAGCCTGGTGTGGTGATGCATAAAGTCTGGCAATTTACCTGTCTTCTCCTGGCAGAACTGGCCACAAACCAAGGAGGGAAGGCAGTGGTTGTGCCTGCAGCCCATGGCACAAGCACAAGAGCTCTTCAGCTGGGGTACCTCCCTCTCACTACAGCAAACCCCACCCAAGGGGCAGCAGAAATCTGCCCTCCTGCCATGGCTGCAGACATCAGGTTAAACTCTGCTGCCCTAGGAGGAGCTACTCTGGGATTATTCTGGGGGCAATCTTCTCCTGCTCCTTCTGTGACCCCTTGCAGCTGACATCGTACATGAAGGAGCAGAATAAGGGGGATCAGGTGGATAAGGGTTGGTCCATACAGGCTCTGATATAGATTAGTTAATTCCTGCAAATATTCAGCTCATTCACATGGAGAAGTCTTGCAATTCTCCCCATTTACTTGTGGAAAAACAAACAATACTGAGTTTAATACTTTTCCTACCGTTACCATAGCTCTCCAGAGATATTCAGATGTTAATAAAATTCTACCTTTATAAACATCATTAAAGCCTTTGCTGTTTTGCGTCCAGATGCTAATAATAATCTGATTTCTCTGGAACTAGTATCTTCATGGCTGAATAATTATCGCTGTAGCTCAATTGATGGTTTAGAAACCTAACCCACAGCACAGTGAAAAGGAAAACTATTTGTCCCAAAAAAAAATCAAACCCAGATAAACACAAGAAATATGATATAACACGCTCCCAGCTCTACAAATATACTCAATTATAATATGTATTTCCCCCTTTCATCTCATTATGCAATCTTTCAGGAATAGATTAAAAAAAAAAAAAAGTCCTGAATCATCTTGGGATGAAACCTGCCTATAAGGCAAGCAAAATACATAAATGTGATAGATCCATCTCTTAGTTCATATGACATAAGGAAACAAATTATCTATGAAATTAAATATGGAAGACTGGAATGAAGCAAAGAAAAGGATATTGAAGTGCTCTGAATCTGACTCATGTTCAAATGCATTTTCTATTTAATATCAGGTAAAAAAAAATTAGAGAGAGAAGTTTGGTGTCAACAATCCAAGTTTCTCTCATAGCCATCCTCCCCAACTACATTTCAGTGATGTCTAGCCAGCAATGCAGTCCTTCTGCAGCTAAAGTGGGTCTCAGAATTGGGGCAGCTATGAGGGACACATCATGCAGTGCAGAAACATCCCTTCTAATGGTTGGATAACTGTCAGCTATCAAAAGAAATTCAAAATTCAGGACAGCAATGAAAATTACAAAGAATAAAAGGTTTGTCTGCTCTCCTGAGTTCAGGCAGATGAGTCAGGTTTCCATCCCTCCATGGAAACCTGTCCAGCTTTAAGCAGTCAGATGAGGTTTCTGGAGAGTTGCACCCAGCAGATGTTCCTCCCCCTGACCGCCCCATCCCTGTGTGCAGCCGTGTGCACAGAGCAGTCACAAGGCTCACAAAGGTTCTACAGCAGAACAAGAATTCTGGGTGGTCTCTTTCCATTACTTTTCCCTGTACTGTGCTCAGTTCCCCTGTGTAAAAGTGCTTGGGGTGGGGTTTTTTGTTTGTTTTCTGTCTGACTTTCAACTCAGCTGTATGTCTGAAAACACCTCTATGGACATGGCTGTCTCCCTGGTGAGTGACTGTATTGAAGACTCTTCAAGTTAATTTTTGCCTTTGGTGGCACACGCACGCATAGCTCCAAAAATCTCTGCCAGCTACCAATGCTACTGTCTTAGAATCACAGAACCATAGAATCACAGAATGGTCTGGGTTGGAAAGAACCTTAAAGAACATCTAGTTACAATCCTCTTGCAAAGAATCTGCAAGAAAGATTGTCCAGAGAAACTGTGGATGCCCAATCCATGGAAGTGTTCGAGGTCAAGCTGGATGGGGCTTTGAGCAACCTGGGATAGTGGAAGATGTCCCTGCCCATGGGACAGGGGTCTGGCACAAGATCTTTGAGGTCCCTTCCAACCCAAACCATTCTATTATTGTATGAGTCTATGAAAAAAACACTGGGAATCCAGCTATATCCATCTTTTATAATCAGAATACCATTGTGCTGCATCACAGGCATCCAGCAGCCCACAACTTCAGCTTTAAATTAACCAGCAACTTCTGGTGGGTGAATATGACTACATGGAGCTGTGGTTTAGCTACATGATCCAGCAGCTCAAGCTGGTTCAGCAGCCATGGTGATGTCCTCAGCACCCAGCACTGCTCAGGTCCATCCCTACAAGTCAGAAGCACACCTTGACTGCAGCACCCACACCTTCCATCACAGACAGTGCAGCCACTGGAAATTGCCCATTAATGCTGCTTACTGGGCTCAGCACGTCTAATCTCCCTCAGGAATTTGAACTTCCAAATATAGAAGGCTGACAATGGAGCTTCCTCTGCACTGTGGGACACTTACAACACTTTTGTTTCTCACAGAAAAATGCCATTACATTATGTTGGGATTTCTTCACAGAATCACAGAATGGCTCGGGTTGAATGGAACACTAAAGATTATCTACTTCCAACCTCATGAAAGAGAAACTTCTTCACCCACCAGTTCTCTGAAAGGAATTTCATGGCAAATCCACTGCCAGATGTTATCAGTTGCCAGCTACTACTCTGGCTTTGTTTTCAATGTTTTTTCCCACTATCATCCACTCACAGAATATCTTTGCATTTGGCTACAGGCCTGTTTTAATTTTAAATGTAATTCTGACTCTGTTTTATTACTTTTCTGCACTTGGCCTTAATCTTCTAAATATGTCCCTCCCCCAGTTCAGCTGTTACTTCCTATAGCATTTCCTATTTTATTGATCATAATTCCTAGGGTTTGGCAAAACTGGTTTGAATTTCAGACCCAAAGATTAAGTTTCCATTGGAAACAGTCTCTCAGAAAAAAAATTTACAACATCCCATACAGGGTCAAACTTAGAAAATATGCAATTTTCTAAGTGGAAAATTGATGCTGTTCCAAAAAACCGCTCAGGATCAATGTGTAGTCCTCAGCATTAAATTTCAAATGAAAGGTTAATAGTAACCTGAAAAATGCTACCAAAAATAGACATACGCGTTTGCTTTACCCTGTGCTGAATTTTGCTTTATTGTTCTTGGAGAATTAGTGAAATCACATCTGCACTACCATGCAAACCTGTTATGAGAAACTCTCTGACCTCCACAGGCTCTCTTTGAAGGACAGCGTGCACAAAAGATGCCCTTGTGCATGCACATGACGTCAAAGAGATGGTGCGCTGGTCACAGCTCTGCCAGGGGGAGGAAAACACGACAGAATTTTTCCAGTGCCCAGTGCTCCAAAAGCATCAATATGGGATCAATGGTTTGGGCTTGGTGCCCTCACACCCACCCTGTGCAAAGCTCCAGCAGAGATCTCCTGGCTCCCTGGAGCACCCACACCTCCTGCCCTGCAGCCCTTCCCCAGCTCCCAGCCCAGCATCAGCTAGCTGAGCAACACTTAGAACTGCAGAGCAGAGGGGGCACAAGCCCTTACAACCACTTCCCAACGCACCAAATACTCGGTCTGGGCACAAAACATTGCATGAAGCCCAGAGCAATGAGCATTTACCATATCTGTTATGAAATACAATAACAAAAGGCCCTTCCAGTTTAACAGCTTGCTCTACTCTTGTTGTTTTCCAACCACAGACATCACTGAGAAAAAAAAAAAAAAAGAAGAAGAGAAAAAATCTATGCTACCTGCTCCAGTATTACTCACAAACAAATCTCAGGAGGTCTGCCCCTTAGTCCTTCCCAGAACGTGGACTCCTTGTTCCACTGATACTTTTGCTTAACCAGATTAACTGCACACAATGCTATTAAAAGATACTGCTTGCCAAAAGGGGCACCCATAATCCTTACAGGCCTGTGTGCTGTCTATATTTACATGTACAATAGAGATTAGCTATGTATTTATTAAAAAAAAAACCCTCCTCACAAATAAAAGCCTCTTTAAGGAATTACTACAGGCACAGATAAGACAGGAATCCAACCTCCCTGAGCACTGCTGGGATTCCCCCCAGACTAATGTCAATGAAAATGAGTCAACATTTTCACTTTCCTGCTACACCAAGAAATGTCACCCCAAAAGGCAGCAGATGCAGTCTCCCTGCCTGGCTGTTTCTCATGTCTGGCACCCAGAGCATTAGCTCACTCAGGGACTATGCTTTCAACACTTTGAGACTACTCCAGAGCTTTCAAGCACTGCTTATCAGTCACTTCTACTTCAGGCTTTGAAAAGGAGATGCAAGGTCCAATTACTTCTTAGTTTTGGGCTCCTAGCCCTTCTTTCTCTTTTACCACACTCATTATTTCTAATCATATGCCAAATATCGCTGCTGCCCCTCTGTGCTCCTATCCCACCAGACCACGAGGGAGCAGCAGACTCTTCTGTCAGCAGGGCTCAGTCACATCACTCCTCTAGACCTAATGCCCAGCTCTACACTTCTCCCCAACATGAACACACTCCTCCTTAATCTCCTTTGAAATTACTTATATCAGTGATTTTCAGCTGAAAACTTAAGCCAGACTTTCAATTAGTCCTAAATCCCCAAATTGCAAAAGACATTTATGTGTATTCTACCACATTTCTCTTTCTGGGCCCCTAATTCATTTGAGGCTTTTTTGGCAGTGAGAATCCCAGCCCTAACTGCATTACTTAGAACTTCACAAGGCAGCTGCATAAATTCAGACTTTCTGAAAATCAGGCTATTTGCATGTTGAATCTAATTCAAGCACCAGGTTTCAACCACCAGAAACTGAGGTTGGAACATTGCCAAAGCCATCTGCAAATTAAAGATGAACTGAAGAGGTTTACTGAATGAAAGCCAGAATTCAGCAAAAATATATCATCAATATTTGCAAGGAATCAGAACAAATGACACTTTCGGTAAGTTTTTATATAACCTATTTAAATGTAAACTAGGATTCTAACCCAGACATGTTAAAATAAATGTCCAGTCCTAGGCCAGTGAGCAGAGTGACCTGCAGTGGACAGATCTCTGCAGAATGATGAGTGAAATTCAGGGAACCATGAGCAGCTCCATCAGAAGACAGAGACAACCCTTAGCAATGTTTACAAACAACAGCTGATACAAAAGTCTTTAGATGAATACTGTGTCCCAGTGGAAATGAGAAAGGCACTGAGCTCTCATACTAACCTAAAGGATTTCCTTTGCCCTTGGTCACCCTCCTGCAGCACAGGATGATGCTCACCACCAGAGAGGTGACCAGGAGGTGGTTCCAGCACATCTCAGATGTTCCGAGTAGGGCATGAGACCTGCATGTGTTTCTCCCTTCACAGCTGCAAAGCCTGTACACACTCATTTCCACACAAGTATCTGAGCTTAGGTGGACACATCGCTGCTGTTCCTTCCTGCTGCACCCTGCGGTGACCTGCTGGGCTGCCATCAACATTCTGACTGTGTTGGTGCAGCCTCTGAACAGCTTCCAGCCCACAAGGCTCTCAACTGAGCCTCCCAGAGATGCCTGTCATGGAAATCATGTGCTAGAACTACAGCAGGGTTTTAAAGTAAGAGATAGCAGGGTTAGAAGGGCACTTCAGAAGCCATTTCATGCAACTTCTTGCCCCCCACACCTAAACTGTTCCTGACAGAAGTTTGCCTAACCTTTTAGAAACCCTTCTGTGAGGGATACTGCACAGTTCTGCAGCGTAAAGCTCATAGTTATTGGCTCGATAAAACGATGGTAATGTGCACAGATCATTCATCAGGCAGCTAATGAAGCAGTTACCATCAGCAAGGAAGCTGAGCACAAGAGCTGGGAGAAATACGTGGGGGTGAAGGGTTCATTTGTTGAAAAGCACAACCCAAAAGATTCCATTTCTGCATGCAAAGAGATTCAGAGAGCCTGGCTGACACCAAAGGCTGGCTGCCTCCTTCCAAGGATCTGCGTTCACTATGTTATACATTGATATATGTATTTGTTACGTGATTTGTTGAAGACAGTTCCTTAAGGACAGTGCAATCCCATGGAACACAACATCAGTTTCATGTAACTACAGGGCTCTGCTCGGAACAGCTCTCTTGGCTGTCACCCAGCCTTGCTCTGGATGGAATCAGTGGAGATTTCTCAGCCTCACGGGGCACCGGCTGGGTCAGAGACCATCGTCTTACAGCAGCGACAGTGCTTTCTCACTGACACTTCTGCAGCCTTCGCCAAATCCCTTTCAGCAACACTTTAGGAGAGGTTTTATTATCATTATCTTATTTTTCCTTTCAGGGACCATTCTCAGTCTGAAAAGGCCAGGTCAAGGCAGCAGCCCTTTGACTAGGAGAAATTGACTTTTCTTTTAAATAAAACTTCACGAACAAGCTGTGTGCAGCCCAACCCCAGCCATCTTTGAAAGCGTCTGGGATTATTTATTTTTGCAACCTGCAGAAACAAGTAGCCTTTACAAAAACAGTGTCTCTTTCATCCAAGGCCTTATCTGCTGCCCAGTTAAGTCAATATAAGAGATCCATTCACATCAAAGGACAACAGGATGAGCCACAGTCAAACAGCTCATCACCCTGTGTTTTAAATAACAGATTACTTTCAGCCAGACAAACTATACTTGTGGAGGCATCTCCAGCGATGATTTAATAAGTGATATTGAGCAGTTTGCCTGCTCCAAAACATGTTTTTTCTCTTTCCTTGTGTCAGCAGTCCATCTAAAAAGAACCTGATCCATCATAAAGTCATTTTTTCTCCTAGTTTTCAGCAGAACAGCTCCCTAATCCAGTCCACTGCACAGTGTCAGCACTGCTGTGGACACAGGAAAGAGTGGCCATGGGTGGCTGAGGTGGAAAGATGGACCAAGGAAGAAAAGCATTTTCAGTCAGGAACAGGACTGACCTAATAGGCACACAGACTTAGACTGCATTAAGTTGATGGTGAAAGCACTCCTTGATCCTGTTGTCTCCTTTCCCAGCTCTCACAGCTGTATTATTCAAGGGTTTGGGGCTCTCAGGCACCATAGAACAGTTTAATGAATATGGAAATTAAAACAGTCTCTAGGGATACACATCTCCACAGCCACTCAACAGAATTTCCAAACGCATATTCTGGTTCTTAGCAACAAAGCCTTACAAATCTTCATCAAAGAGAGACTTTTTAATGCCAGTCAGACCATAGAAAATTGAGAGTTAAGAGAATAAACTTTGTGCTTTAGCTGCATCTTTGGTGAAATGCTGATTCCTGTTTTAATACTTCCTACTCTCGCTTTACAAAAAACAACTTGCAGGAAAGCCATAAGGAAGAAATTCAGACATGACGATACCCATTTGCATAGTATCTTAAGACCTAAAATATTATTTTCCTGAAGGAGAAAGTAGGAGTTAAACCTCCCACCCTGCTCCATTGCCACCCCCCCGCCATAGCCTGACTTGGGTAATTTGGAGACGTGGGAGTGAGGGCTGTAGCACATCTCAGATAAAGCACAAAATGGATGTAGCAAATGGCACCTTGTAAAAATGGCAAGAGATCTCAAACCTTTGGCAAACAGGGTTGGGTGTCTTTCACAATGCACAGGCAGGTTACCATGGAGCAGAGGCCTAAGTCCTACCCTTCAGCACTGCTGCCTTGCTGTGTAGTCTCAGAGAAGTATTCACTCACCTGTGCCACAAGTACAATCTCATTTTGTGCACCTGGATATAATACACTTCTTTGCAAATCATTCTGGGAGCCAACCCACTTTTTAGTGTTTTACCTAATGTCAAATAATGAGACAAGTCAGGAGTGGAATCCAGAAGCTGAGTTCTTCAACAGATAATACTGCTTACCCTACAGGCAATGGGCAAAACCACAGAACAGATCTGAATTTACTAATGCAATTCCACAGTATTTTGCCCACTGTCTAGATGGCTTTAGGGAAGTGAAAGGCTTGGAGTGCTTATTTTTTTAACATTTAAGACTCTGTAATAGGCCAGTTACAAGTGCAACAGAGGACACTTCTGTCAGGAGAGAGCTTGTAAAAACAGCAGGTTAATAACCTGTTCTGTGTCTCTGGCAGATCATTCCACACAGGAGAGCCACCAAAAGCACCTACCAGGAAGAGGGCATAAGCTGTCAAATAGCAAGGCACAGAAAACAGCAGAAGTTCCCCACTCTGTTTCTCTATCAACACATCCTTGTCATCACCTGATGCAAGCAGTCTCATCTCTAGGCTGAAGAGATGCTCCCTGGAAGCATTCACTTTTGGGCTCCACTGCCCAGGACTATGAAAAACAGGTTAAAGTCTTTGGAGTACTCTGGGTTTAGAATAGGATGCCAGTCAAATAAGAGCAGTTCAAGGATCAGGAAAAACATCTCAACACAGCTTTCAGGAGGGATCTGCTGCCAGGACTGGATTGAGGAGTTCCACCTCATCAGAAAACTTTTTGTAATATCCATCCCTGTATCTCCTAAAGTAGCACCAAACTTTTTAGCTGAAAGTCAAAATGTTAACTGTCTCAAGGGCAACACAACTTTCTCAGGTCACAAATAAATTTAAATGATGGTATAAAACTGTCTGGCACGTTCCCAACAGTGAGGATAGAAGAAAAATGAGAGAGACATGTCCAATATCCAGAGATTCCACTGGGAGGAAAATCTGTGAGACGTGATCAATTAATTCATTGTAATGAAGAGTGCTGTACCCTGTTATCAATCATTTTTGTCCTGTGCTTTGTATCACGTGGATTTCTAATACATGCACATTCCAGGGAACCTGGAGGAATATACACAGCGAGTCTTTCAACTGGATTTTTTAACCACAAATCATGGGATTATTTGTTAACAAGTCAGGGATGTGTTAACAATCTGATGACATTTCATCATGGTCTAGGTAGAGCCTCCAAGGTGCACTAAATACAAACAAATAAAAAAACCAGCCACCTTTAACGAGTGTGTGGGCACGTACACACCTGCCTGTGCATTTCTGTGCACACACAGCAACTCACACAGGGATAATTCTGTCATCATTTAACCCACAGGCTCCAGCTCTCCTCGGGTGATAAAACTTAGTACAGCTCTGCTGGCTGCAGAGCTGCACTGATTTACACCCACAGAGACTCTAGTTTCTTGTTTATCTTTTAACAGAATGACAAAAGGTTGTTAAAAGTAACACCCAGGTCTTGGGTGAAGGCTGGGGTATCCCACCATTGCTCCGTGAGAGCCCCTGATGGTGCAGCCAGAACCGAAACATCTTGACTCTGCTCTCAAACCCTTCCAGCAATGACAGCTCATTAGGTGCTGCAGAATTAACTTCCATCTTCCACCTGTGTGCTGCTGGTGACTAATTGCATCCACAGAATGAATCAGTATGCAGTTCCAAGCACGCCAGAACATCCCACCATGGACCAGCATGAGGAGATTCTGTAAGGATGGGATTGACTTCTCAAGGTCAGCAGAGCAGGGGCTTGATATCTTTCCCCATGTTTGAATAAAAAAATGCTCTGATAAAGAGCTCCTTTCACAACACAACATCTTGCTGCAGTTGGGGCACTGGGCACAAACACTGCCCCCTTCCAGGGTCCCACTGTGGGTCCTCAGGGTCTGTGGTACGGGCAAGTCACGGATGCCCACAGTGCTCAGAAGGAAGAGTGTACCTAACTTTTGCCTTCTCAACTTGCTAACACCCACTGAAACCTTGTGACTAAATCCATGGCTGGATTTCCTCGTGGGATTCGGCAAACCTATTTCCTTTATCCCTTCTCTCCCCAGATGCTTTTATGTTGTGTTACACATCACTTAAGTGCTGGTGCTCTGGGAGGAATATTAACATCAAATATAAATATAGGCATTACAACTAAAGCCATCTGTTCCTTTCTGATGATTACAAATCTATTCTCCTCACCCAGCGCTACTCCAGCCTCGTGATCTCTCCTGCAGCTTCTGTGGCACCCCAACAAACACAAAAATACACAAACTCCATTCCAATTAACCTCTAGATAGGGGTTCAGATCAGCCTGGAAAGGGACTGTCAGTAGCAAGGAAACAAGTATGAGAGCTGGATAGAAAATATCCTGATGGACACTGAGAGGGTAAAACATCATGAGGGCAACACAACATGAATCATAGTACCCTGACTGCTTCAGTGTGTGTTCCACCTCAGCTGTGTGAGACGAACCTGTGGCTCTGGTAAGATAAAAACCTCACTTCAAGGAAAGCACACGCTGCTCTGAATCAGAGCAGTTGCCAGCAGACCCTAACCTGGCCTGAGACAAGAGAAGGTCTCTGGAGAGCTGGATTGGATACAGGTGCCCCAGACATACAGGAGGGACAACAACTTGGGACAAAGCATAAAGGCATTCAGACCCACATGATAAACCAGGAGCAACGAAAGGTTCTTCCCTTTCCTTTAAGGATTGTGACCTAAAGCTCCAGCTAAAACAGCTGCAGTAATATTTCCCCACAAGCTCCGCATAATCGCTCTTCTCCCTTTCATAATTTCTGTTTCCTATTTCTATGCAAAACTCACTTGGGAAAAGGTCACAAAAGATTTGGATGGAAATACTCTTCAACAAGCGGAGCAGGAAACACAATTTACAACCCTTCTCCCGGGGCAATGACAACCCCCTTCCCTCTCTCACGACATCAGAGGTGCCAATGAGAGTTTTCCTAGCCTTGTGTCCTTCCCAAGCCAGATCAGCCTCATCCTTCCAGCAAGGACTCTCCATCTTGTCCCAGTCCCCTTGGCCGACCCTCAGGGCAGGTGTGTGGGGCAGTCAAGCTGTTTGGATCTGCCCCAGACAGTAACAATAGCTCAGGAAAGCTGTTTGCTCCCTCAGTTCCTTTTCAGGTAGTGTGGAACAGCAGAGCCAAAACCCAGGAAACAAAAGTTCAATCAATTGAGGCTCAAAATAGAAACGAGACCATGCTGGCTGCCACGACAGAGCACAGAGAGAACTGCAGGGGCTTCAGTGCTCACAGAGCTAAAAGAGGTGCCAGATTTGCTCCTGAAGCTGCAGGATTTGCATATGACTCCCTCTGAGTTTATCAGCATTTTCACTGCGTAAGGAAGTAAATAATCAGGAATTTATAGAAAGGAAGGTTCAGGCTCACTGCACTGCTCCCAGACACATCCACAGTTGGGCTCCACATCCTTGTCATGCAGAGAGGAGGCAGTTGAATGCTGTAACACTAAAATGTACAGGAACCAACCCAAAAGCACCAAAGGCAAAATTCAAAGCAAGTCTGAAACTACAAGAACAGAACACTGTGTCACTCCCCAAAGCTGGAGCATCACCTGAGGCCCACGTATGAGGGAAGACTGCACTCCCTACTCAAGGCAGTCTCCATTAAGCAAAAGTTTTGTCAGCATGATCCAAGTTCAGCACATAAGCTCTGAACCAGCTCACGAAACACACTGACATTCACCAAGTTTGCTGCAAGTTCATGTCCAAAGAAGGATCTGTCTGCAGGGGTTTGTATTCCCACCCTAACTGGAAAATTTGAAATTCTGAGGTAGTGGTGACACCCACTGAAGTGGGTGAGAACTTGATGTCCATACCCACTCTGTACTGCTTTTCTCATCTCTAGATCTAAGATCTGGAATCAGAGTCTATTAAAAAATCCTCTAATGCAGTGTTTAGCTTACATCTGCTTTCTTATGACACAGAACATTGAAGCACAGCTTGGGCGATCTGGTGACTTCATCCTCAGAACATCCTTCTAACAGAGAATCCCAGAATGGTTTGGATTGGAAGAGACCTTAAAGATCATCTAGTTCCAACCTCCCTGTCATGAGCAGGGATGCCACACACTAGACCAGGTTGTTCAAAGCCACATCCAACCCAGACTTGAACACTTTCAGAGAAGAAAAGTGTTGTTACCACAAATTTAATTCTGCACAAGAGCTCAGACCCAGGACATTTATGTCCTTATTTGTAAAAGGTACATCAGAATTTTGCTCCTATGCAAGCACTTGCTACTACAGCAGCTGGGTTTTTGGGATCATGCTCCAAGTGCTATGACAAGTGGCACACAAGAAATCAAAAGCAGGTCTCCGGAGGGTCAAAAGACTGGATCAAACTCCTCCTTAAGAGCTTTCTAAACCTGTACTGTTGATCCTGCCTAAGGGACTGCTGGAAGGGAGCTGCTTTTGCCGTGGGAGGAAATCTTGCAGCAGCCCTCTCCATAGCAATTCCAACCAGCACTTCTGCAGAGCTTCAAAAAGCAGCAAAATAGGAACATCTAGCCCCACTTTTGTCATTCTGCAAAGCTTTCTTAATAATCCATCTGTTTTCTTGCCAAGGAAAGCTCATCACAGAGAAGCAGGGGCATGGGGTTCTCCAGCCAATTAGGCAGGTATCACTGCTCACTGAGCAAACACACAGGCACTTGGCACGTGGGCTGCTGTGCCAGGCCACCAACATCATCCATCTTGTGTCAGCCAGCCCGATGGAGCCAGCACAAGGTTAATGTAGTCAAGATGAAAAAAAAATAATGTACTACAAGGCGACACGCATATAAAGCAGCTGATTTCCAAATACTGTTAACTCTGCATTTCTCAGGCTAACACTGGCATGGGTTCCCACACTATCCTCCCACCAGCATCCACAGTGTACTTGGTAAGCTTTAAAGGTTTAAGCAAGGCTCAACATTGCAAGAGGAACACTGGAAATTAAGAGATGTCATATGGGCATGACATGCTTCTATCTTGAAGTGGGCAACAAAATACATTATTCATTGGCTCTGAAAATCAGAATTAAGCATGGCTCTAGCATAATTACATTTCTGTTTTTCTCCACAAACTGTACTTATTTCAACAGCATCAAACCTGTCCTGAATTTGAAGTCTGGAAGCTTGCTGTCCTCATTTTAAAAAGTCTAAATGTCTCTTTTCACTGTCCTAGGAGAGAGGCAGGGCCTCCAGAGGATGGTACATGTCATCTCAGAAGAGTCCCTGCAACCTGGGAGTCTTTAAGCTAAAACCACTCAGGATGTCAAAGTCATTGGCTCTGAAGGCTGGAAGGACGGGAGGAGGGAGGATTGTTTGAGTTGTGGAGGTTGCTCAGTTGAAAAGCAAATGGTATTTCATTCTGAAATATCCATACAACAGGAGATGGCTTGCTTCCAGCCAAAAGTGTGCTTGTCAAAATGCATTAAAAAACATTCCTTTTAATGTGGAAGACTTCCAATCCCATAACATTATCTTCTAAGGGAAAGAAAAAAAACCAAACCCACACAAAACCAACACAGTGGACATTTTCCCTGTTTTATAACATTGCAGACTTCAAATTTCATCAAGACTCAGAATATAACCACAGCACAACCCTCATGGCAGTTCCACTTCCACGTGAGCCGGAGAGAACCCAGCCAAAGCTTTAACACATCAGATGGAGACACCACCAGCATTAATTCATTCCAACAGGGATAACCCCCATCAACAGGAACTAAAGGTCTCCTGCAGCACTCAGGGAGACTCCAGGGGTGGAGCAGCCCTGACAAAGACACTCCATGCCTTCCCAACCTACTGCCTTCCATGTGCCTATCTATCTCTATGCAATGTCCTATCATATTTATTCACAACCTGTCACACACCAAGCAACTGCCTGCCTAATGCCATAATTCAGTGTTCGTAATGAAACATCGTAATTAGTCTGCTCATCTCAACTACAGCAAATCAATATACAGCTATGCACTGCCAAGCACAGAGACAGAGAAATAATTACCAGTCTTCCACCACTGGCTGAGTATTTCACACACATTCAGACAGGCACAGAACCAAAGGCAGCAAATCCCAATTACAGTCTTTCTACTGACCTAACACTTGAGGCAGCACTGGAAAATCCAATACAAGAGATGGCAAAGTCAGCAAGGCATCCTGGGGCTTTCTAGCAGAAAATAACCTAGGGTGTTCTGCAGGAAACCGCCAGTGAAGAATCCTGGAGATTTCCTGCAGAAGTATTAACTTTACATCCATGGGATCCATAAAGAGAACGAGTAAACTGCTTAATCAAAATGTCAGTGAGCAACCCCAGACTCCTTAACTCACCATTGCCTCCGTGTCAGTCTCTTATGAAGATCTGTGACCATCTGAAGCTGTTTCGCTTCTGTAGGCTTTCACCCCCAGCCTCTACAAAAGCTTTCCAATTTAAAGGCTGAAACACATTTTTAAAAATACATAAACACAGGCAGTAAGCAAAAGTCACATGTCAGCAGTTTATCAACAGAAATGAGGCTGCTTCCCTTCCAGAAGAGTCATTCCCTCTTCTGTGTTATCCTTTTCTGTGAGAGATGCCCGGTGAAACAAACTGCTACAGCCAAGTTTCATATCCCAGGAAAACTGTTGTCTCTGACAGAAAACCCAGAGCAGCAGTGAGCCACAGCTGCTCTGTCAGGAGCCATTACGATGAAGGATTACCAGCACAGGCCATCTGCCCGAGCTTGGGGTTTGCTTTGCTTTTTTTGGTTCTTACTGTATGATGCTGCAGCAAATCAGGACAAAATTAAACCCAGGAGTGACTGATCCCTTTGTGGCTGAGTTGCCCCTGGAGAGCCAATATCCCCACTCCACTGTCCAGGGATATTAAAATACAAAAAAACCTTGACCTGGTGATTTCTGAACGATGATTCCGCACGATATCAACTGAGCAGCCAACGTGTATTCATCAGAAACACATTGCCAAACTGAAGGGGGGGGCTAAATCAATAGCCACAATTCAGGCTGCATTAATTCCAAATCCCTTTCACTGTACAAATACATTTCAGTGGTTCAGGGAGACAGCCTCAAAGAAACAAGTGCCTCTGCATTATTACACAGCAAAATGCAAGGTGCTTGGCAGTCACGTGGGCAGACAGATGCTAGCATTAGTGATTTAATTAGCCCTTACAGATAAAAACGCACATGAGGAAGGGCAGGGCCATCAGCAAGCAGCAGTGTGTGCAGAAGCCAGGCCAGAGGAGCACAGAGGAGGAGCTCTGAGATGTTTTCCCCGTGCTGGCAGAGCAGCACGGCTGTTTGCTGGGTGTGAAAGCCACGGTCAGGAAGCAGAGCCACCGAGGAATGTCCTGAGGCCATGTCCTGCTCGTGGAGAACAAAGGCCCATATGATAGCAGTGGTGGGTGATGGTTGCCCTGTGCAGTGCAGGAGGAAGTGGTAATCCCAGGATTATCTTTGGGTTTAAAGCTGGGAAGCACTTTAAGGTACCTGGTGAAAAGGCACAACCTGACAGGGCAAATCATGGAGGTGCAACCAAAAACAACCCTCTCATGGGTTTGGGAGGTGCATCACCAAACCCTATCTTTGCAACCAAGTGAGAGATGATCCCATCCCACTCACAGAGTCGACAGAGAAAATGTTCATTGCTGAGAAGGGCGATAAATGCACACTGGAAGATAATGGTGCACATCCTGATGCCATTGCTTTTCCACCATTCAGTACAGCCGTGCCACAAAACCCAGCACACTGCAGACAGACAGACAATTCCCATCCTCATCATCTGCTGCCCAGAAGGAATTTATAAGCACCAGCGGCTCAGTCCTGCCTGCAGCCCCTTGGCTCTCACTGCAAGCAATCCCAAATGGAGAAACACTCTGAAGAGCCAGGACGTAGATTTTGCAGACAGAAGTGAGTGTAACTGGACCATTAAACACCATACTCACACCCTGCACAGACAGTAAGTCTCAGCATTTTGGAATAGTAATGATGTAGCTGACTACCAGCTGTTTGCACAGGGCCATTGCACCTAAACAGCATAAGGAGGAAAAATGGTGCAGATGATGCCACCAGGCACATAATCAAGTTCTAACTACCTTTTTCTTCCACATTTCTTTACAACCACATGCTGCCCAAATCATAAGCTGTAGCATGTTAGATGACAGCAGACAGAAGCAGGAAGCAGCTTTTTAGGGTCTTTCTTTGCCCATGGGGAACTCATTGCCAAGCAAGGTCCCACCTTTGGGTTGGTGGTGACAAAGCTGCAGCCTGCAAGGCACAGATAACCACCCAGATGATTCAGAGTATTTCCCCTCACAGATACTTCACCACCTGGGTCCTGGACAGTGCTCTCACGGTGGTAAATCATCTGAAGACACCCCATACAGTGCAGAACATGAACTAGCAGCTAAGCACCTAAATCTCTGCTACTATTTAGCGACAAACAGAGAAAAACTTGCTTAGGAAAGCCAGGATTAACTGATCTGTGGGCTGTGCCTCAGTGTAGGGGGCAGGATGGTTTGGAGGCTTAAAGGCAGATACACATGGGGCTAGGGAAGGTGAACTGAGAGGCTGCATGCAGAGCTCAAAGGAAAGATGTTGCCAACAGAGCTGTATTTGGGGTCACAGAGGACTGTAGGACTATACAGGATCTCCAGGAGAAGGGTGCTTACACAACTGGGGTGTTTGCAGTGCAATCACTTGTGTCTGGAGCTCATGAACTTAGTACAATCCTAGCTGGGTGGCTTGGAGAGGAAAGTTTCTAATATAATTCAGTAATCATAGAAGTACAAAAGTTTTCTAGGGCTCACATGCAAGATCGTCCTTTTACCTAAGAGGGTCTAATTTTTTTTTTTAAATGGTCACATTATTCAATATTGCAGTTCACATAACCATTTCACTTTCATCCTAAGGGGGAAAAAAGTGCTCTTTTATGATCACGTTCAGTCACAGGTTCCCCCTAAAGTCCTGATGAAACAGAGTGAATTCAAGGAAATGAATGTGAACACGAACAGCTAAAAAACTATTTTTCATGAGCGGAATTTAGGCAGGAAATAAAGAGAGGCACAGATTTATTGCTGGCTCAAACCCTACTAAAATTCACAGAATGCGTAATAGTTCTTAACCCCTGGAGCTCAGGTTGTGGGGTAGATGCAGGAAGATTGGGCAGGGGAGTCTGTGTATTAGAGAGATAAACAAACTTCCAGCAATTAAACAATTTACTTGAACAAACTTAAGGCACAGATTAATCTAAATTAAGATTATGATATATGAGGAAAATGTTAAGAGAGACGGTTTGGTGGTCTCTTCCTTAGGTGAATAATGTGCTAATGTGCTTTCCTTAGCAAAGGCTATGAGTTTCTGAAGAAAACTCTCCTGGATTTACACCAGCTTTCATGAATACCCACACATGTGAGAGAGAAAAGGCTTGTCTTAGAAAGGATTAACTCCTCAAGCCAAGCAAGCTTTAACACATGACTAAGGATTCTCTGAAGATTTATGTAGCCAGGAAAGGGGAAACAATAAAAAAACCTCAACTTTTGCAGGCCAATAGGCACCACAGCTGAATTAGGTCTGCCTAATACTTGGTTAAGATCTGTAGCCTCAGGCAATCATTCTCTATTAAACAGATTATATTCAGCACAAACACAGCACATTTGTAAGCTTAAAGCTAAGACGCTACACATGAAAAGACAGAAAAATAAATTGTTCTGGGAATAGGAGCTGGAGGAAATCCAGAGGAAAAAAATAACTATTTTTAAACTTGGGAAAGGAGGTGCTTACTGTTTACCAGAGAAATTATCACCCTCCAAAGAACATCTTCTTACCCCATAAATACATCCAGGATATACAGATCCTCTCCTGTCCCCTACTGAAGCAGGGAATACAATGACTGTAGATTTCTGAAAGATGCTCTCCCAGGGCCTCAGGATCCCCAGAGCTCCTGCTGCTGCTGAAATGCTCCAGACCACAGCAGGGCAAATTCCAAAATCCTCATCAGGAGGAGCTCATCTGGCCTTACACCACGGCAGAAGCTCTGGCTCAGTAAGGTCAGTACTTACGGACAGGAACTGGCTGGGAGTTTCTGGTTGAAAAATTGCTCTTTGGAAAAGCATCAGTTTCCTGAAAAAGTTTGTGAGAAGTGACCACATCATTGTAAACTTTTCAAACTGAAGCATTTCAGAAAATCTTTATTGTCCACATGGTTTTGCTAGTCATTTTATATACAGATTATCAATTTTTTCACTCAAATGGTACAGAATACTTTAACCTCCATGCAGACAAGCTCTTAACATCTAGCCTTGTTTTTTCCAGATTTCTTTTTCACTTTTTGTTTTAAAAATGAAGCTTGACTTCCATATTGAACTGGAGTGTGCTTTTTCTGAGCTTTTGCTGAGCAAGGAAACAGCTGGTTCCAGAGAAGTTCAGCATTTAATGGACTCAGAAAAGGGCCACCATCCAAATCCCCCAGATCAGTAATGGTATTTCAACCAGATTCAAGCAGCCCAATCAAAAAAAAACCCCTCTCATTCAGGATCAGACCATACAATACACCAAACTCTCTTCACTTCCATGGGGTAATAAAGCTGCAACCTTTAAAGAATGATGCTCTGAAAGGGCACTCAGGACTCGATCCATGGAGTCCTGCTACTGGGGATTTGGCACTCCCATCAATCGGTAAGAAAAAATTATAATATGATTTGTCAGCAGAAAAACTGTGATAAAATGTGATTTGTTTCTCAAGTGGCTGGGTGAGTCCTGTGCTTTGCTGGAGAAGCAGCTCATGCTTTGCTATTTTCTGTCTGACTGCATTTGTCACATTTCTGGAGTCCTAAGTAAGCCAAACTGAGCAGAGCAAAGCTGACAGCAGTACCCTCACTCTGTGAACCAATAAACATAGTGTGGACAAAGAAATTAAATGAGAGAAGGAAAAATCTCTTTTGAAAGGAAAGTTCTCCACACTGAAAAAACTATTTTAAAAGGGGCCAGTGAGACACACCTCGCCCCACCTCACCCCAGAAGAAATCCTTCTGGAGCAGGAATGAGCTCCAAAGGGAATCACATTACTGAAGCAAGAGGAGAGAGAGCTCCACTGCCATTCACCACTTCCAAAATGCCCTGCTTAGAAGGCTTAATAACAACATGACCCTCACTGATGTCACAGCATTTTTATGCTATCCAAATTATAAAAGTCTTCAGGTCTATCTCCCGACCTTACTCCTTTGTTTAGCTGGGTGTGTAGTCACACACAGCATGACTAGACATCAAGGACAGACAAGAGAAGGTTTAATACAGACTGGAGCTGCTTATACATCCTCATAATTTTAATGTGTTTTAGTCTTACAGCATGCAATGACAGTGTTGCAAAGCCAACTATAAAAAGAGCAGCTCTGTGTTTTCATTGTGAAGAAGCTAAAACACAGCTCAGAAACAAGAGCACGGGCTGTAAGTGAGAAATGGATAGGAGAGAAGGACAGAGCAGTTAAAGAAACCCCTGAATTCAGAGGAAGAACTTCCCCTGCCTTCAGCACACTTTGAATCCCTCCTCCTTCAGTAGAAGCTGAGGGAGATTTGCATTTCAGACTTTTTTAAAATAAAAACCCAACAATATTTGCTTCACAGCTAAAAACTGTCCTGGAGTTCAGCTGAGGAGAGAAGCTTTCTCATGTCTTATCGACTTCAAGAACAACTTCAATATTTTTCAGGATTGCCACATTGCAATTTGCAAATATCTATGAATTTCCAGGCTCCTACTCCAGCTTGGCTTCACTGGAGGTTTCTTATCAGTTTCCTGTTAGTACTAAGAGTTTCCTTCCTTGAATTTCCTTAATGTGATTTCTTTTTAACTCCAAACTATGATTCAATAACCAAATGATAATTCAATACCTTTACCTTGACTTTAATAAAGTCTTGCAAAACCTAGAGAGAAAATTATAAATTCAATACAACTCCCAACTCTGCAGCATGTCAGACACAAGATCTTATTTAGACTGGTGAAAAGTGTTCTCTAAACCAAGAGTCAATTGCTTATTGAAATCAAGGGTATCTATATATAACACATTTGTACATTAAAAAAAAAAGTCAGTGCTTCAATGTACATATAAAGGCTTCACCCCACGTCTAGAAACCACTTTTCATTTAAGTCTTTGGTATTATCACCAAGTTGTTCTTCAGCATAACAGAACTGGTTGCCAATATTCGTCTTTATCTTTGCTGCCTGTGTTCTCTTTCTTTAAACAAACAACTTGCTCTATTTTGATAACTCCTATCTACAATAACTCTCTGAAAAATGACCCCTCGTGCATTTACATCCAACTTCACAAAACTGAACTCCTGCTCCAGAGAGCAAGCAGTGAAAAAATGTAAATTGCAAAGGTTTCTACAACTCTCTTGATTAAAAGAAATTTCTTTGGTCCAAAGTCACCGTTACATCTTTACTGAAGCTACAACTTGTCCCAGTGCTTTTTTTCTAGAACATGCATTCTTCAAAGGAAACTACTGAGTCAAACTCAGTATCAAAATGTAATTTCATTTGCACCATTGAAGTCAATGGAATTTCATTACAGCTTGATCCAATGGCACATTTCAAAGAAAAGAGGGGAAAGAAAAAACACCATAGGCTTATGAATAGCAGAAATCTTCCCCAGCTTCCTTCAGGATTGATTCTCAAGGTTAATTGGTCTTTTATGTACAGATGACTTGCAGGAGCTGGCTCTTTATCTCTGTAAATTCAGTTCATAAAACCATTTCTAAACCTGCCTGTGCTATAGCAGGGGAGGAAGCACAAGCCTAGTAGGGAAAGGAGATAAATGAAAGGATTATAAGAAGAAGGAAGAAATAAAAGTGAGACGGATGCAGCAGGCAAGGTCATTGCTGCCAAAGAGGAGGTAGTGGGCTGTTTTAACCGTAAGGGATGCATTAGAAAGAAATATATTAGCTATCATGTTATAAATTCCAGGAGTAAACTAGGTACATGCAGATAATATTGCAGCATGGTTACATGAAGTCAACAGAACATCCCACATTCACGGCTGTTTTTATCTTACAATACTGAACGTTAGGCTGGTTCTTTTTACAACAGGATTTTTTCTTCTTTTTTTTTTCAGCTTTTCTCGCAGTTTCTGGGCAGCGGACAAAGGCAGCAGGTAGAACACAATCTCATCAGCTGCAAAACACAACATCCTCACAGGAACTAGGCTGCATTTTCCTGATTAATTTAATCATCCTGAAACCAAACACTGCCTGTAATTGGCCCTTGGTCTCCACTATTGTGAGAGGCAGGCTCATTAAAGTCCCTCTGCTTCAGACAGTGGCGGGAGCTGAAGCAAGGAGGGGCCAAAGCCCTCAGCATCCAGAGCAAGGCGGGTGCCACGGAGGCCGTTCCCACACGGATGCACACCACGCCGGGTGCCATCGATGCTGTTCCCACACGGATGCACACCACGCCGGGTGCCATCGATGCCGTTCCCACACGGATGCACACCACGCCGGGTGCCATCGATGCCGTTCCCACACGGATGCACCTTCAGGCCAGGCTGCAGCTGCCCGGACCCACCGCGGCTCACACCGCTCTGCTGAGAAGGCAGCGTGGGAAAGAGGCAGAAGCTGTGTCAAGATGGTTTTGGTAGCTGTCTTACCTGCATGTGCAGTTTGTAAAGCCAGCAGTTCCATCGGTGCTGTCCCTCAGGACACTTGTGTTTTGTTTAGAAAGTCTGAATCCACCCCAGCTTCCCAGGAAAATCTTTTTATGCCACACCTTTGCTTCCCAGTGAAAAAGAAGCACATTGGAAAGCCTTCACTGTTGGCAGCACAGGATGCAGAGATGGACCCAGGAGTTCAGAAGCCAGCCCCAGCCACCCCAGATATCCCAAACCAGTCACCCTGTCAGCAGTGAGATGTCCTCATCTCATCCTGTTGGTGTTACAGGCAACTCAGCTTCAACCCAGCACTCAGGGGCCATAAACAGCAGAATAAAACTGATGTCACATTTTCTCTCCCCATTACAACCACGTACAATATATTTGAATTTGAATTGAATTTTTGAATTTAATTTGAATTGAGTTTGAATCAAATTTGAATTTTAATTGAGTTTTTCCATAAGCTGTTTATTTACACCCTTCATCACTGCTATCTTCTATTATTCCTTCAGGAAAAGCCACCACCAGACAGACTAGCACTTTTTGTCACCAGACTGATCTTTTTCACTATGCTGAATTTCATCTGTTATGCTGACACCCTTTATCCCTGGATCTGTTTACAAATTCCTATTTACAGATTTCTGCTTTCCATGGAACACATCTTTCAGATTATTTTTACCACAGACACCTGAATTATCCACTGGAAGTAATTTTTTCTGGTTAATATAATTCTCTCTCCTCAAAAGAGTCATTAGAAAGTGATTTTTTAAAATTAATTGCTAGATATGAGCTATCGTGCAGGCACTGAGTCATTTGGGAGAGCATTCCCACCTGCAGTTACACAGCAGAGCATTCCAGCATGTGGATCCACCATTTAAACCCAAAACATTTGAGTATTTTCATATCCAGCCTAGCCTCAGAACTAAGCATGTATCTGTAGAGGATCAGGATCTGTATTCTCTCTAACCAGTTGCAATCCGTGGTATATGTTGCACTGGATCCTTTACAGGAGAGATGGAACATTTAAAATTTAAATTAAGAAACATGCATGTGGACAAAAAGCTGTCTAAATACCCCAGAACAGCCCTTAAAAAAGATGCAAGACAGAATTGGATTTCCATTGAAAATCTGGCCAAATTTGGCTCAGTCTCCTTCTGAGCAAAGCACCACACGTCTGCTCTTACCCAGCCTATTCACCACACATGGCCAACCCCTTCTCTGGCATAGAAACAAGGCAGAGCTTCCTGTCATTTTTTTGTGCATGTACACCTAAAATACTAAAGAAAAAATAAAGCTGACACTGAGAATGTAAAAATAATTCATTGGATGCTTTGTCACTAAGCTACACATGTAGCAACCAAGTATCTCCATGCCGTCAATTACTCCTTTGTCCTCAGTGTTTCCTATACCTACCAGTTTAGTACCATCCACACCATTGCTGAGGGTAGTTAAAACCTGCCCTTATCAAAGAAATGCTAATTTTTTTTTTTTTTTCTCTGTGAACAAGTCACCTGCTATGAATCTCTGTCTGGACATGTCATTGCTTTGTTTTTATTTTCTCGGTCCTTTACCAATGCATGTGATAGGATTCAAAGCACAGGCTGAATTTCTTTCATGAGGAGATTTCAATGCAATGAGATAGCAGTACGAAAAAGCAATGAAATTTGTCTGACATGATTTGTTCCAGTGAAATCCATGATTTTGCTATTTGCAAGATAATTATGTTCTCTCCCCTGTTATTTGTTACACTGTTTTAGTCAGGTTTATGGGCCAGTGATAGCCGAGGCTATCTTTTTTTTTTTTCTGAGAAACAGTAAGCATTATTCTTTTATATTTCTCAGAATTTTCTATTACTCATTATCATACCAAACTCCTCATATACTGCAACTGAATATTGGTTCCCTAGATTCAAATCATCCTTCCAGTTATTTTACAAGCTCTTGCTACTAATTATTTTCCATAGACATATTTCATAGGTGAGTATCCTTTCATCACAAAACACTTAAGACATTATCAGTACTGGAGTCAGTGTGAAGTAAACATTATTCTCTCTTCTCTAGGAGTCTAAAACGTCTCTCCATTTCTTTGATATATTTTGGCCCAACATCAGCTATTTTATATATGTAATTCCTCATTTTTGTTTGCTATTTTTCCTGTATTAGTCAAAGATATTTCTTTTTATCGTCACCTGGTTGTTTCTCTTTCTCAGAAAAGGTATCATTATCCCTGCTGTTTTTGTAATACCATCACTTTCATCATGACCAGCATCATTAGCGGATTGGGTCCTGCAGTCTAGTTTTGTTCTGTTCAATCTTTTTAATGTATTGTTTTAATAAGAAGAAGAATTTCCAAGCCTTACTGCATACCCACTTAATTGGGAAGCAGATTTTTGGTGCTATAAGCTGCATGTTGCAACACATGACGTCAAAAGTTCATTGAATCAGATCACCAGAGGAAAAAAACCACTAAATGATAAAAGCAGCACAACTCGGGCTGCAAACGAATCCAGCCATTCCCACCCTATACCACACCATGGAAAATGCATAGCAACCTGAAGAAAAGTCATATGCAGCTGTCTGGGATTATTTGGAAACATAATATTACTCGAACTGAGTGGCTTTCTTAGTCAGAATTTCCCTTTTAGACACCTGTAGGTAACAGTTTCACAATCTCCCCATCTATCTGCATTATTTTAACCTGACAAAGAAATTATGACTACTGAAGTCATCCAAGTTTGGCTATCAAATCCATCAAAGCCTTCATCCCTGGCTTGCAAATGAATACATCTAACTTAATCCAAGTAAAAACACAATGGGAATTCTTGAAGGAAACAATTTCTTCAGTCACGTTTCATAAAATGATGAAACTACAGAACAGGGATGATTGCTCACAACATCATCTACTCAGTAAGCCTGAATCTGCGCCTACCTCTCAGAAGCAGCATCCTTCTTTAGTGCACACACTTCATTAGGGCCAGATGCTGTGACTGATGGCCTCTACTCAAGCAAGTCATCCCACTGACTCCAGAGAAACTACCCACGCGAGCCAGAGCTCCCGAAAAACACCATTTGTCACAGACTGATGCTTTCAAACATATTCATCTTCCTACAGCTGCTCCTTTCTAGAAATGGTTAAAAGATTTACTGCTGGTGAAGCTGGGTTATTTAGCGAAGTCTGGCAACCCAAAGACTGTGGACTCCCCTTTGGCCACATTAAAGAATGGGAAGCCACATGGAAAGGTCTGTCTGTAGCACAGTGGGTCTGAGCATGCCCAGGTTAATTGGAATCTTTCCCTGAGTCATCTGGTCCCCAGATGACATTCAACACCACAAACACCCTTTGTTAGCACCCTGCTCCAGTACTTCTGTCATTGAAATGAAGATAAGGCACCCACAGCATCCACCCTCCCAGAGCCACGCTGCCTGGAGAAAGGGAATGGAAACCATATCCCAAAAAGATAGATGAGTTTTCCATGAATTCAAGAGTGTTTTTATTAAGGTATGTAGGACTGGCAGGAGTAATCCTTACCCTTTCCATATTTCCCTCCTCAACTCCTCCTGCTAGAGACAGTCGGCAGCTTTTGCATGCTCTGCCTTGCTTTTCTCTGCAACACCAACCAAGGAGACACAGGAGGAACAAGTTCACTGCCACAGACATTCGGAAATTTAATTTGCTGCTGAGAATTTAATTACAGAGAGCAATCAACGCAGCAAACTGAGAAGTGACCAAGTGTGGAGTGGGGTAAGTGCAGAGCTTAGGTGTGGCACAGCAGTGCCTCTCTTCCTACAGGTTACACTGGATGTGCATCCACAAGCAAAGGGCTTTGTAACATAGGGGGATGGTACTAACCACATAGAAAGAATGTGTTTTAATTACCAATAAATGACTGCTTAGGTTGACCAGAAAGAATGGGGCGTTTTATCAAATCTTATCATCTCCCCCAAAACATTATTTCTAGAAAGCTCAGTGCAGAACGGTAGCTTTAACATGATATTCATAAATTGAAATGTATTAACATTTTCCAAGCACACATTACCCTTTACATACAAGAGCCATTTCTAGTCCTAGAAAAGATCATTTTACTTTGACATTGCTAATTAAAAGAAAAACATTGCTCACAGATAAATAATAAATGAGAGTGCAGATGCTCTTATCTGCATGGCAGAAGGGAATAGTGAATTACTCATGAGTGTGTATCCAAATGAAACTACTAGACCTGTCCATAACATGCACATCTGGGTACCACAACAATTAGAGTCACTGACTCATTTTCCACCCACTTTTTTCCAATATCCCATCTGATCAATTGTATGGTTTTCTTTGTCTTCCTGAGGAGTCCTATGATGACTAAGTACAATGAAAATGTGCATCTAAGAATGAACGCTGTTGCTCTTTGGGCTGTAAGCATTTTTGATAGTTACCCTAAGTTGGACACCAGTTGCATGTTTTTTCCTGAACATGAGAAACTGCTATAAACAATTGCAACCAGAAATTAACATCACTTTACCACCTTGATTACTCATAATGGTATAGAAGAGTGAGTCAAGACTGTGACTCTGCATTAAATACCTGGGAGGGTTGAAGATAACTGGCTTATAAGCATCCTAAGTTTCACTCTCCTGGATATTTCACAACACAGACTTTAGGCTTCAGCTTTGCATTGTTCATTAGCGTTTAGAGCAAACACTGGGAATAAGCTTTATAGCTCCTCATCCTCCTTCTGCCACCAGCTGGAGCTGTTACATGGCTTTGAGAGCTCCACTGGGCCACCCACCTAAATCTCTGCATCTCTAAAACCTTAAAAGCATACTCTGATAAAGCTCTTCTCCACAAGACATGGGTGTTACAAGACATGAACATATGTGCACACACAGGCTTGTTAATGTCCCACTAAACCACGCTCAAGGGCTGCAGCATATTGGTAATGCCTCAGTGCTGGAAACATGACAAACTCAGAAGCAGGGCACAGTTACAGGCTGCTTAACTTCCAGGCAGCAAAGCAGCTCTCATCCCCATCCCTGACCCTATACAGTCAGAGAAGACAAATTACTGCAAACCCTAAACCATGCAACCATAATAAAACAAATTCAGATGCAGATCCCAGTTGTCCTGACTGCACTGGGACCTTGGGTTCCCCTGGGCACCCAATGGTCTGAACTGGCCCTGCTCCTCTCGGAATCAGGCTGGCAGCTCGTGCCCACCACGCTGCCCATGGCACAGTCAGCTCCCGCTCCCAGGGGCGAGCAGCTTCTGACAGCATCACAGGGAGCTGGAGAAGGGCAGAAAATGGCACAGTGTGCTTCTCATGGAAAATTAACCGAGTGGCCTTGCTCCTAAGGAACATTAGTGGCAAAACAGTGACATTATTTAACAGCATTTCATCCAGCATCACTGATTGGAAAGTTATTAAGGCAGCAATTTAGGCTTAGTCACAAAAGGGCATAATTAAAATTTCACTATGTATTCGCCTAAGTATCCAAAGCACTTCTCATTTGAATGTTCATTCTTGTTTGGATTAGGGAGTCAAGCACTTCTATCAGTAATTCCACCTCCTTCTTAATTTACTCAGACAGGGTCAGGATTTATATCCGACTTTGTGTAAGTCCTTTTCCTCCTCAAAGGCCGTGCCAGCATGGGGGAAGGGAGGCAACATTCACACATTCTCATATCTCCTCAAAATAACTAGTTCAAAGACCTAGAGATTGATTCAAAAGGCAACAACCAGTAATGGAGAGAGAATGAGCCATCATTAAGTCTCCAGCTTCAACAGCACATCACTCAATCCTAAAGGCAACATAGGAACAAACAAAAAAAAAATTTACTCTATCATTTTATTTTTATTACTTCTCCAGTAACAGAGAACAGGGCCAGATTTTACCACTGCTAACTAACTCTGTTACTCTGGGAATAAAAGGCAAACACTGTGCTACCCTGCGTAGGAGGCTGAGAAACTGAGATGTCAATTTTTCTCTTTTGTAGAATTAGAGCAAGAAATTATATCAGGCCATAACACTGAGTGAAAATAACAGCTTTGACAGTGAAATTGCTCAAAGGCAGGAAAATGCTGCCCAATTCTAGAGGTGAAACACTTGAGACAAAACAGATCATAATAATTAGAGACAAAGACCTCAAGACTGTCAACATGTCTTGAAAAGCACAGCTAATTAATTCCCTAATGAGGAGGTGAGTGGTACAACATTACTACCTATCCCCTTAGCTGGAGGGCTCAGGGCTATTTTATGGCAAATATTCCAAGAGAAGTCTCTGAGGAGACCTTCCACCACCTTCCACTACCTAAAGTGGATCTAAAAGTGAAGCAGCGAGGGGCTTTTCACAAGGGGATGCAGTGATGACAAAGGGGCAATGGCTTTAAAGTGAAAGAGGGCAGGTTTAGATTAGATATTGGGAAGAAATTCTTTACTGTGAGTGTGGTGAGATACTGGAACTGTTTGCCCAGAGAAGCTGCAGATGCTCCTTCGCTGGAAGTGTTCAAGGACAGGCTGGATGGGGCTTGGAGCAATCTGGTCTAGTGAAGGATGGAAGTTGGGACTGGATGAGCTCTAAGGTCCTTTCCAACACAAACCATTCTATAATTCTGTTATCTTCCCAGCCAAGTGAGGTGTTTCAGTAACCCCCATGCACACAAAGCCTCACATGTTTTGCTTAATCACTGCCATGCAGTGATGGGGCTGCCCAAACCTCTGGGACTGAGGGGAACTGCCACAAAACTGCTCCTCCTGGCTCAGAGGTGATCGTGGTGCCTGGGGCACAAAACACCTCTGGACAGGCAAAATCCTTGGCACAGCCCCCAGGCAGGTGGGGAGATGCCCTTTCCAAGCAGTACAGCTGAGCTTGAAGCCTCACGCTTGTCACAACCCTTTCTATGATAACCAGTGCCTTGTAATCCATCAGTATTTATTGGATTAACACAGAGAAGCTTTACAAGCAGGAAAACATAAGAAGCTGCCTACTTACGAGATGATATAACATATAACCTAATTTAGTTTTCAATATAGATTTATATAATTTTGGTGTAAAAGCCAGTCCATACAACCTTCAGCCAGTCAATCTCCAGGACAAGGCAGCTGTTCCCACCATTCATCCCCACGTCCTCCTTCTCTACAGCCCCTGCTCCTGCCAGGACACCATGTATGTTACCCAGTTCTCACCTGTCCATGTTTCACCACACATTTAGCAATTGTTCTTTCCAGTCCCTGGGATACATCTAATGTTGTACTAACCTATGTGTCAGTTTGCCTTTCAGGATTGCCAGCACCAACTCTATGCTTTTCTGATACACACTCATCCAGTTATAATACTTTAACTGTCCAGGGTCTTGGTCTTTCTGATCCAGAGGACCTTTCTCAAAGGGTTTTGCAGTCTAAATACCACACTGGACTTGATTATAAAGCCAGATTTTACCATTTCTGCCCTTAAATAACAGCTTCTTTGGAGGAGGTCAGCTACTTTAACACTACCATTGTCTTTGGCATGGAGAAGAGAAATTGCTGCAATCATTTTCTCACAGTTCTTCCACAGAATCCTTTAAAACACTTTACCCTTTGTAAAAAGATGTCGAATGCAATAAGCCACAGCCAGACCTCAGTGGTAATAGACTTGTCAGAGGCACACTGACTTTCTGCAGGGTAGCGATGTGACATCTGCGGTCTCTGTGAACTCTAGCACCAAGCACTCACACAGCCTTTCATCCTCACAAAACTCTACAAACATCAAAAGAGCCCAAAGGATAGTTCAGAGCCTTCCCTCTTGAAAATTAACCTCTGTGAAGATGAATTCACTGTGACTAAGTTCCTCTCACTTCTCCATTTTCCTCCTAGGAGTGTGTCAGTGGAAGTCACTGGCACCAGTAAAGGAAATACAAAATCCTTCCACATGGGACAGCAACTCCTGCCCCCAGTGAGAGGACAGAGCCAGAGGACATCCCTTCACACCACACCAAGTTTTGGTTTTGGCAGGAGCTCTCCACCACGTGGAGGGTGGTCTAGCACAGGCAGGGTGGGGTGGGATGTAGCTTGAAGAGGGCAGTGCTGCCCACTGGAAAAGCACCACTCAGAGAGGTGAGCTCCACCTCATTTCACACACCCAGAGAAGCCAAACAACTCAGATCTAAAAAAACCCCACATGCTGTTGCACATGTGAATTCAGACTGGAGGTTTATTCAACAGAAAATCTGACCATTACATTCTGAACAGGCAGAAGTGGCTGACCCTTTCACATGCTCCTTTGAAAGCTTGCTTCTCACCTTAATTAACCCATAATGCCGTGGTTTGATCCCAATTGAGCATCCTTTCTTCTCTGGGAGTTCTTCAGTGTCATTTACAGAGGCTGGGTTAACTCCACAACCAAAAATCCCAATGATTCCTTTTAAGTCATCCGGGTTTGAGTTACGGGGTTTTTAGCCCTTCGGTCTTGAAACCTAACAAATTCACTTGCAAATCTCTATTGCTTCTCAAAAAGATTTTATACAAGGATGACTGGAAAATCATAATTTTTCAGTGAGCTCCTAAATTTTCTGAAAAAAAACAGGTTAAAGAGAAAACTGAAGCAACAAACATGGCGATGAAGGATGTTTGTACACGTTTATCTTCATTGTTCTAATGTTATTGAGTCATCTAGTCTTTTAGTCAGCAGTAATATTTAGACAGATTTAATCCAGTTCCACAACATTAATATTTTTCTAACAACTGCAACGAGCTTTCTAAGAGTTTTTGTAATTTTCCTCTCATATTTACAGCCAAATAAATGTAGTTTATCAAAGTGAGAATTACTTTTATTACCACCAATCTATGCATGACAACTCTTCTATTCATGGCATGAAAATATTACAGTTTAAAATGTATCCATCATGGGTTGCTTTCTGTAGTTTTTTTTTCTTTTAATTACATAAATTTAAATGCACATGTAATCATATTTTAAGTTTAACAAATGCACACGACTTGCTATGTAAACTTCTTCAGTGATACTTTCACTATATGTGGTGATTTTAGGCTGCCCTACACATAGTCACCCCACTGCCTTGTATCACTTTGTTTCCACACAGCAAGCATCAGCTTTTTCAGGAGGTACAAAATCCCAGTGTTTCCAGACTTTTCAATTATAATGCCTTTTCCTCCGGCTCTCTCTTCCAAAGCATGAACTCCTATTTCAATACTCAGTAAAAGCATTTTAAAATAACTTTTTTTGCACTTGTTCTTATTTGTGACAAGAGGTCTTCAGGTCACTGCAAGTGTAAGTGTGGGGTGGAGAACAGGGTCCCGGTGGTACAGGGCACACCTTGACCACAACCCCAAAAGACCAATCCCTTAACACCTTGCTGAAGTAGGTCCTCAGGGCTTAAATCTGCAATTATTGAAGTCAACCACACTGAAAGATCAAGCATTAACAGAGATGTTAGGCTTAAGGACAAAATGTCAGGTTTAATGCCAATACTCACAATCTCATGAAGGCCCATCAAAGTAGCATTAATGGGCTACAGCTTTTTAACTATTTAGGTATCCTGTGCATAGCTGAAGTAGTTGTTTGTTAGCTATTGGATATCTATCCCTTATCCACTCTTTTATAGCAATAGAATAAGGTAAAAAGAGGTGCAGCGCCTCACTGCTTTTGATTTTATAGTATTTTCCCTCTCCCACTGTCATAAATTTCTACCTATAAAACTCAAAGGGAGAAAGCTCACTAAATCCTCATTTTTTCTTGGTTGGTATTCACCAGTCAGAGCACAAAGCAAGCAAGAGCCCTGCAGAGGGGCCAGTGACACGCTGGCTCCCCGTGGCACGTGTGTGAGGAGCTTCCACGTCCCACTCCCGCCAAGAGCTGCAGGACATCCTTGCTGTGACCGATGGGTTTTCCAAGACCCCCCCCACGATGACTCTCCCCTGTTTTCCTACGGTGAGGACACCTTTGGGCAGTGCTGCTCCCCAAAGTGCTCCCCAAAGGCACGGCCTGTGTGCCACGGTGCGGACGGACGGACAGACGGACAGTGCCCAGCCGGCTGGGTGCCCCTCCCTGCTCCCTGCCACGCCGACAGAGCAGTGCCCAGACAGGCTGGCAGAGAGCTGTTCGCACAAGGTCACTTCCACACACATAAAACCAGGTTTTCCCTTCAGGAAAGTCAATATTAGTGCTGGTTACTCCCAAACACCGAGTTTACGGCACGCCTTAAACGCTGTGTGCATCTGGACACCAGGTAAGCCACCCACATGCTGCACCTCAGATCCACACACCCTGGCACTGTGCAACCAGCCAAAATGTTCTCCTGGAACAAGATTAATGTTTCACTACCAGTATGGTGAGGCTTTTTATTCAGAGCTACTCAGTTATTACAGTCGAGCAGGCCTGACAGCACCAAAGTTGATCACAGTTCTAATTATAACTTTTAATATGTTGGATTTTATTCATTCCTCCTCCTTTTCAACCTTGATGTTTTATTCCCAGCTATTCAAGGCTTAAGACTCATAAATGAAAAGAGAAGCTTCTTTTTTTTGAGTATGGATGTTGCTGACTTGCTTATTCAGAAAGCAATCTGCACAGGAGTTCAGGCTATAACTATTTAATAGTTCAGAAGCAAATTCCAATAAGACAATTACCTAAGGTAACTGCAGCATCCCAAATGGCTCTAATTAAGCCACTGCAAAAATTGCTGAGCTTTATTGTGAAGGATTCAAGGCCATCAAGGCCAGGTTGGATGGGGCCCTGAGCAACCAGGTCCAGTGGAAGGTGTCCCTGCCCACAGAAGGGGGTTGGAACTGGATGATGTCCAATGTCCCTTCCAACCCAACCATTCTGTGACTCAATGATCAGGAGGTCCCAGATCTGAGATGGAAGCAAGCAGGTGAACCAACTGCTTCAAGCAGACCCAGGCAGCCTCCACTCAACAGAGGTACAAGCTTTCACCAGGTTTCCCTTGGGCACTCAGTTTTCCATCTCTCAAAAAAACTTTTAACTTTTTATTTCTGCCATTTCTGGCAGTTCGTTAAGCACCAGCCAAATGAACTCACTTCCTTTTGTGCCTTGTAGTGTCCTTTCTTTATCACATTCAAGATGATAAATTTGTGTCCTTTTTAGATTCTGAAAATAAAGGATACAGGTAAAACCTCACTCTGGGTGCTGAGATTCTTGTGTAGAATCAACAAACTAGAATTATATCAGACATCAAACAGTGAGGAGGATAAAATAATTTACCTCAGATGAGGACCCAAAATGATAATTTCAGTGGGGAAAATATATGCATGTATTTGAGAATAATGAGCCAGATGGAGCAAATATTAAGGCAAATACTATAGTGTATTTATTTATCAAGCCCCTCCACCCTGAGTGAACAATTTAGCTCAACATTAATATTTTTGGGCATGTGCAAGTGCATCCAAGAGCCTGTTTGTCTCCTTCTGCATGGCCACTTCCTCACTGAGCCACTGCTCTGAACCAGGTTTAACTTCTGCAATTACAGTGTCCATAGGGAAAACAGATCTTCAAGGACTCAGTTCACTGACTATTGCCAAACTGTCTGTCTCATCCTCCCAGGGGGTTCATATAGAGGAGTATAAAGGTAATATTTTACAAGTTGCCAACTTTAATCCTGTGAGGACCTGAACTGTGGCCAGATCTAACCATCTGAGGAATCAACGTGACCCATTTCATCGCATTTCCCCTCCACCAGCAGTCCCACAGCAGCATCCTGTCCAATCTGCTACAACAATTCCATTTTAAAAAGCGTGTAAGAGGACGTCATCAGTTAGCCTTAAAAAGTCTGCTGAATGTATACAGAATGAAAGAAATATTTCTATGAAAACCCACAAAAGAGCATGAAATGAGCACCAAACTGACTTAACATTTAAATATTCCTAAAGAACACCAATCAATACATATTTTTTCAATGCTGCACCTAAAGCAAAATCCTCAATTTACCAGAAGCAAAAGACTTTAATTCAATATATCTCAGTTATGTCAGAGCATTGACTCTGTGATACCCAGAATTCCCTGACCTCAATCCAGTATGGTATTTAACATCAACTTCATCTTAAATAAGGCATTCATTTTCAAACTTCAGAGGAATTATTCATGTGCTTAAAAGCAGGCACATGCATGAGCATTTTGCAAAGCTTCCACTCCTGCCCCTCTGCTGTTGGTTATCAGTTTCCATTAGGTGTAGCAATTTTTCATACCAGGCACCAGAAAAATATTAGAAAGGGAACAACACTGTTATTAGAGGGAAGTCTGGGTGACGCTTGCTCATCTGATCTTGTATCATTTTTCTGCCCTGTCACCTCCTCTACAATTTCCTACCAAATGCATTTGCTCCACATTTCCCTTTCTCTTGAGAGATGTTACTGTATGAAAAAAGACCCACTCTTGTATTTGGCTTGCCCAGGGCAGGATGTGAAAAACCCATCCCTCACTCCTTGTCACCGGTGCCTGATGTCTGTGTGCTCCTGGTGTGTTCCTCACTCTCTCCATGGGGATGGATGAGTCTGGCTCACCTCTGGGCTCAGCTTTTCCCTTCAGGCTTTGACTTCTGGGAGTTTTAGGTACAGCCAGGAAAGGAAATAGTGAAATAAACCTACAATGTTACCCCAATACAAAGCCTCCTCTCCCAATACATGTAGTCCCCAGAACGAGAGGGATATAAGAGCTGCAAGAATCAGTCAGTTTTGTGTCAGTGCAAGTGATCTGCACTAGAACTTGAACTCACATAATTTTAACCAAAGTGGTCACATTGACAGAAAACGTGTTTATAGCCTGGATTTTGTTACACTTATATACAATATTCCTTATACTATTACATTACACTAATATATAATATTGCACTTATATATAATACTTTTAAGTAAGCATTTTGAAAATTAAGAAAAGGTGTGCTTCTTTTGCCAAGCCTAATTAATCCTTGTGAGGAAATAAAAATAAAAATAACTTTATTGACTTTAGGCTTTGCCAAAGCTGCATTTTACTTATATGAAGATTATTACCAGGTTCCACATTTTACAAATACAAATTTTACTCAGGAATCTTCTGTGTGGGAAAAAAAAAATTGCAAAACCAAAACCCACAAGACTACAGAAAGACTGTGAACTGTTTCCTTCTCCCATTTGTTGTTTTTCAGTGGATGTTTTGCTGCCAATACCATGCAGCATTTTATTTGTTTGCTGACCAGATGGCTGAATATTTTCAAACAGGAAAAAAGACCAAAAGCAATGCATGGCAAATAAGAACTTTTATCTTTATAATCTTTAGCTGAATTTTCACCAATATTCAATTTCAGAAATGCTGTATGTTTTTACTAATATTCCATTATGAGGGGAAAAAAATAAAAACAGACTGATGACAGCTGTAACACCAGAGGGCTGTCATGTTGGGAGGTTTAGCTTGGGAACTTTGGCCTGACTTGGAACCACATGTCCCAGGATAGGACCAGCCCTTTGTGAACATTTAACTGTCTTATGTGTCTGAAATAACCCTGTTCATTGAGCAAAGTAATATCTTAAATCACAGCCTGACAAGAAAAATATGTAACCCTGTATACTTATGTGGAAACCTCATCCAATATTGCCCTCCTGGGTTGTCTCCAAGCCCAGAGAGTCCATTTACACTGCAAAAATAACTAATAAATAAAACCAAGGAGAAACTAGCAGCCCAAGGCAGCCTGAGCTAAGTAAATGATGGAGAAAACACATCCTAGATTTAACTTGGCCATCAGCTACGTTCGGCTTCCGGACTCTTTTCTGCATCCATGCTGCTCCCTCCAGTTAAAACCATCTCCAGTAGTAGGGTCTAGCCAAGCCCTGCTCAGTGCACAATTTTTCTGAAGTCCAGATTTACCCACAGGGCTGAGGAAGCTTCGTAGGCAGCTACAAATGCAAATTTGTTAGCATTTCTAGCAGTCAGAAAGTGCCTGGAGCTCCAAGATTCCCTCTTGCACCAAAGCAGGGCTGGGTGAGGAATGAGCTTGGCATGACAGCAGCAGGGAGAGCTTGGTCTGCAGCCCCACTCAATCCTTCTGCAGGGGCAGGGTGATGTGTTAGCACAAGGGCTGCATCAGTCAAATCCATCAGCAGTGGCTCATCAGCCCAGGGACCGGGGAAAGGCAGCAGGGAGAGATCACAGTTTTGCTCAAGCACAGCTCCTCCCTCAGCTGTCCCTTGCTCCTGGTTGTGCCCACCAGGTGTGACCCAGTGTACGACACAAAGCAAGGGGTGCATTCACAGCTGGTCACCTGCCCAGGCAAGGCAGCCAGCCTGTAACCGTGCACATGGTGAGCCATCAGAACTTGTGCACCTGCCTTTTTACAGGGGGAAATAAAATACAGATACAAGGTCTAGCCCATTTGACAAACAGCTGCAATAAATTACAAGCTGATCATTGCAGGTAAGCTTGCATGTGTGTGTCTATGTGTATGTATGTGTGTGTATACATATATATATCCTGCATATATAATACAGAAATTTCCCCCAGCATGAGCTTGATGTTAATTATTCCCTGGATAGGAAGGGACTCTGCTGTGCAATAATACACCTTTGGTAGGAAGCTGCCACAAGGCAAAACAATAAAACTCTCAGCTCACAAACAGCTCTCCAGAATTAAGGACCAAGAGTGTGCTCCTGCTGAGTTTCCCTTCTAATTCAGCACTTCAGAGGCAAAGATTCAGATCCCTTCTCCAGTGTAATCAGGTCACTGCAGAGACCTGGCTGCACCGCTGTGATGTCCCAGCCTTATCAAACAGCCTCAGCCCTGCAGCTGATAGAGTGCTGCAAAGTGACCTTGCAGCTTGTGTAACAGCCAGTGTCACTCACTCACAGAGGAGACTGATGCCACTGACAGGTCCTTATTTTACTTAACTAAAAGTTGAGCACCAACCTGGCAAAAGCCAGCATCCCTCTGTAGCCAGTGGGAGAAAACGGGCACATTCAGCAGGAAAAAAATCGCTTTCAGGATGATAAAAAGCAGTCTTGAATGGTGATTGTCTCTGTCTTGACAGCTAAGTACTTAGATCAAACTTGGTGCCTGATTTGTACAATCTAAAGCAAGGTAAGTCCTTTTCATGGCATGTAATGCTGATTCTGCCTCGTGTTACTTCCACACCATCAGGATCTGATGCTTGGACTATGCACGGATCACTGGTGCAAGGTCTCCTCACACTGATTTTCTGATGTCCTGAAGAGCTGTGGGGGTGCTGTGTGCCTCCCTAACCAATAACCCAACCCAGGTATCATCATCCCATGACAGAACTGCCTCCACTCATCTGTGCTGCCGAACTGTGGGGTTCCACCAGAGCTTCTACTGCAGTGTCCCGTGCTGTGCCAGCTGCCAGGGGCAAACCCATGCCAGGGAGCAAAGTGGCAAACCTTGGTGTGATCTGGACAGCTCCAGGACCGTCCTGTTTAGCCAGCTGGAGACTGCCTATGGAAGCAGGTCAGCAGCTCAATCACTGACTTGTATTTCTAGCATGTGTGGTACCCACTGAGGTGCTACTGGGACTTCCCATCAGACTACAGCCTAAATGCTAAATTTAAATAGTGTCAAAGTTTGTTAATCAAATTGTACTTTCAGTGACAGTCACATAAAGCCTCCCAAAACTTTGAGTCAGCCATCATTTCTTCCACCCCATCAAATTCATATAATCTATTTAGGTGCCACAGGACCTTAAAAAACTATGCAACTTAGCTCCATTTAACTTTACAGATCTTCAAAGTTCACATTTTCAACCCTTCTCTTCAATATTGACTTCACTTTCCTTTTCTCCCACCTTTTTAAATGAAAGCTGTGATTCCTGCATGACCACATGATGAGGCTTTAAGGAAATGTTTTGCCTTGTTTAGCAAAGCAGTTCAAGAGATTTGCAGGTCAGTATTGCAATGGGCAATGCAGCAAACCAGCTGGGTTTTTTTGTTGTTTTCTTTTAATTTAAAAGCTGGAACTGCAAAGCAATGACTTTTCAGAGGAGCCAGCAAACATTTAAGTAGGGTTGGTTTAAGTGCCATTAAAAATACTGCAGAACAAAAGATACAGGAATTGATTGTTTTTGACATTATGCCTCCCCTTAGCTGGGGTGAATGGGAGTGTGATCATTGATCACAGCTATTTCAGTAGGAGCTCAGGGCTCAGTGTTGAACTCCTCTGTGATACCTGGTCAGTGCATCCCTACAAGGATGGCTTGACACGAGCAGGACGTGTTCCTTTGGTGCAGGGTTGAGCAACACCTCTGGATCCACTTCCTCTCACTGTGCAGAGGCTAGCATAGAGAACAGTGGGCTTCCAGTTAACAAAAGGAGAATTCAGAGTCCTGGTGTATCCTATATTCAGAATCAAAACCAGGCATTAATCGACAGTCCCCCTGTCAGATCTTCTGGAAGAGAAGAGAGTTGGCCTGGGTTCAGCTGTTACTTGAGCAGCTCGAGGGGAGAGCCACTCTCCTGCTAATCAGGACACTTGACATTCATCTCAAGGCAAGACAAGCTGCTCATCAGCAGGTCTGCAGGGCAGGTGCTTATGAAGAAAGGTGCAGCATGATAAGTTGAAAAATTTCTGCACTCCAACTCTATCATGCAGCCTTGCCCCAGCATCCCTGAGATGCACATCAGCTCATAAGCCCTCCATGCAAGCATGAATCCTGCTGTAAAGAAGTCTGGTTAGGGCCCCTCATTCTTTCCTTTCAAGAGAAGTCTGAATTTTTAAAAAATTTGATTAAATAAGAACAAACAAAAGAGAGAAGAAAAGAACTGTCTTGGGAAATCTTTCTTTTCTTCATTTGCTTCAGGGAATCCCAGAGCTGGAGATAGAAAGCAGCTTACCAGAAACAAGCAGCATTTGATCAGCAGTGCTGACCTGGCAGCAGGAGGGAGCCATGGATAGAAAAGCCTGGGAAAAATCAGCAGCCATCCATTTCTGCCACACGTCGCTCAAAAGACACAGCACCACCCCCTGTGTATAAACACCACCGGCCTGTGTGAAGATCCTCCTTCAGAAACTTCAGAGAGCAAGTACAAAACCAGCAGGTTTTCACACACCACAGGAAACACTGGGGGAAATTAACACTTTAACAGTCAACAGCTGAGGTCTAAACCACCTTTACCCTTCAGTTTGCTGCTAACAGCCACCACCTTGTGCACATCAGTTTTCTGTGACAGCATGATCAACTTAGACACTGATTTCTCTACTATCAAACATGCACTGTATTTTATCAAGCCAGCAGCAATTATGTTAATGGCATCATCAGGTTTTGCACTCCCCATCGCTTCTCCCTCTGCCTTGGTTATCTAATGCACTTCAATTTTCTGACCATATTCATTACATCAAAAACACCTCTAAGCATGTTCAGGTCAGTTCCAACCTCAGAGGGAAAAAGTTCAGCCTCTCCCCAAAGCAGGGGGTTTTCATCAAAGTGGATTATAAGATTAGCACTAGTAACCCACATAGGTTCCTATCAGAAAACAGCTCTTTTGACTGGCTCTGCCCTGCTAACTAGAGGGCCAGGGATCTGCCCACACTCATGGACTGGCTCACCTTATTTACAGGAATATCTTCTCCTGGTGCTCCTGTTCTCAGCAGGACGGGCATAGCCTTTTAACCAACCCCAAACAATTTGAGCCACTTTCCTGTGGATTATCCCAGAAAATGTATGTACCTCTATGGTGGAACAAAATCTAAACAAATGCAAATTGAACTATCCAGCATCTTCACCACCAAATAACACAGGTCCTTGAAAGTACCTACAGTGTTGTAGGTACTTTCCAACAGTCTTCAAGTATCACCATAAATCACTTGTTATGTGTTGTATTCCTTGACCACAAAACACTAACAGGTAAGAGAGGTTAATCCCATGTCAATGGGATGAGTGATTTGTCTTCTCTTTGTAGCAGCAGAAACCCACTGTCAAAGAAATTTTCCAGTTGGGAATAGCCCATCATCTGGAATTCTTTTTTTTCACTGAAAACAGGTCTTACAGCCAGCAAATACCTTTCTTTACAGGGATGGCACCTGCGCCTCTGAAATCAGAGCACAACAGAGAGCAACAATGCAGCTCCTTCACACCTTTAACACACATCTCATCTTCTTCTTCCTACATTAGGACATACAATCCCCTTGCCATTATCTCAGCATAAATCCAGGCTAGCTCTATCTGACCAAAATTTTATGTTCTAGAAATAAAAGGAGAGAAGACCAGACTTGTGCCTTCGAGTGGGTCCCAAAGGCTCCTGTAGCACTTCTATCCCCCCAGAGACTGAACACTGACTGGGACATCTCTGTCACTCTCCCAGCTAAACCCTCATCCTTTTCTTTCGCCTTTTCTAAATTTGGTTTTTCCTTTTGGCAGGTGAGTTTTGAGCTGAATCAGTGCTAGTTCTGACTCAGCACAGTGACAGGATCATCAGCACCAACGCAGCAGAGCCAACAGCTCAGCAGCACATGTCGTCCTAGATCATCTGAAATCAGCTCTGAGCCTGGGTCCCAAGTGCACAGCGATTACTGTCTGGCACTATTTATCACAGAGAGTATCACAATGCTTGTGAAACAAGGTCATTATGAGATTTGGATAAAGTTTTGTAATTGAAAGGGTTCTGTTTGTTTCTTTGTTTTTAAACAGTTGTTAAAATAAAAAACAAAAAAGGGGTTTTATCTATTTCTCTCCTTCAAGATGAGAGGTTTTTGTTTCCAAAAGACTGAAAACCAAAACGTTTGCACTACCAGCAATCAAAATCTAAACACATTTTCAGGCCCAGGATAAGACCTAAAATATTACCAAGGGGTAGTTAGAGGAATACTCTTTTCCAAGTAGGTGTAAGAGTTTGGGAAGGTACAGCCATGCTGGATAGCAACATAGGACCTTCACAGCATCAGCCCCTAGAAAAACCTTGGCACTATCTGGCAGGCATGTGGGACCTGTTCACAAGCAGTTTCTTTCCTATCTCAAGTATGAGGTATTCAAGGCTACCTTTCTTTTTACCAACCCTTATCAGTTCTTCACTTTCTAATTATTTTTTCCTACTTAGCTGGTGCTTACCATGTCCTTCAGAAGGTGTTGACAGCAACCTACACCTAAGGCACAGGGAAGCTGCTGCAATGGCATCTCCCTGTGGCCCACAGCCTGAGCCCTGCAGCTCTGGGAGCCCCTGGCTCTGCCCAGGGCTGCAGTCCAAGGGAGCCCTGCCAACATCCTCACTGAGCACAGGGTCAGCCTCACAGAAAAGGTTCCCTTCAAGTGACTCCAGCATTTCTGACCCAGCTCATCATCTGGCATAAAGCAACACAAGTACTGCTAAAGCTTTGCCAACCAACACCCAGTGGAAAACGTGCCCTGGAGGAGGCAGGTGACAGCCCAAACCCCTGCATAAACCCACCCCAGCACCTGGCTTGCTGCTAGTCCTGACTCCACAATGCGTGGATGAGCCAGGAATCCCAGCAGAGCTCCCATTCTCACTCAACCTCTCTAAAGCTATGGAGAAAAAGAGAAAATAAAATCATGGCCTTCTTTATAAATGATAAATCACATCCTGAATGATTCAGTGATGTTTGATGGTGGGAGAAATGCAATCTTGTGTTGGTTTACTGGCTACTGCTCTTTTGAGTTTACAGTCTGTTACAGCAGTTTCCACCATGACTAATTCTCTTATTCTTGAATCATTACAACCATGGCTCACCATCCAGTTTTGAAGCCAGCATCTATCTTCCTTCTCAGGTTTCCATTCCTGACACCTCACCAGTCTCTGCTGTGTGCCTCCCCACCCTGGTCTGCTCATGTGCTTTCAGCTGTGGCACCTGTGTTTTAGCATCTGCCTCCTCACCTCTTGTGCACGTTTCCACTCCATCAACTTTATTGTCAGCAGCTTTATAGCATGTTTTTTGCTCCTCTTCCCTCATCTTTATGACCCTTCATCACCATGGAAAACGGAAGTTGTACATTTCTCTGTTCCCCACAAAGACACAACTCTGTGGAGCAAGAGGTGAAAAAACTAAAATGGTCTGTCTAGGAATCTTTCCACAGCCTCTTCTGCTGACAATCATCTGTTCACAGATGAAGAGTCTAAGACCTTTCAAGGTGGTTAGAAATTAGAGAATACAACACTGGATCACCCCAGCAGCTGTTATAGATACTACCTGCTCTGTTGCCAAAATATCCAGTGCAGAAGCTTCAGAGAAAGGGACAAGGGTACCAATAAGGGACAGCAAGGAAACCAACTTAGAAGAAGGATTCCTTCCTAAAGGTTTAGCAATGAGCTATTTCCTTGAGAGATTTTAAAGCCAACAGAGACTAAATGAATCTCAGAGATCAGGAAGTCCCAGAGGTTGTTCACTGTTACATAAAAATAAAAAAGTATTACCTTTTAGCAGTAATAACATTTAGCCTTTCAAGGGCACGAAAATCCTTTGTATTTCTACCTTATGCTATAGATTTGTATCTCATAAATTTTCTCTACCCCCTGCATTAATGCATGTTCTTCTTTCTCTTCCTCTGCCAGGTTATCCTCTCCTTCCCTAGACAGCACCACCCTTTGCTGTGATCACTGTGCACTCATTAACCAGGTACAGAACAAACACGGCCTTCACGGTTCCTAAGTACTAATGACAGGGCACAAAACCACTCCAACATGTTTTATTCTTTTCATTTTTTTTTATCACCCACCCAAATTTTTTTACCATCAGCACATGGGCTGCCTCTACAGAGCCATCTGGAATGACTCCAAACCTTTTCCCAAGCAAGGACAGGCCAATTACAAGGTAAGAGTGTTTCAGATGCTCAGCTTCCTCCCAGCAGTCATCCCTGTTACTCCTGCCATGTGTATTTAATGCTGGCTTATGGAACACCTTTCCAAGACTGACATATATCTCCTCTTCATCCTTTCCATGGAATGACAGAATTTCACCTTGCTTCCCAGGCTGCTTAGCTCAGTGCATAGTATCCTGATTTAATATACTGATATACTTAAAATACTTCACACTTAGCTTAGACAAACTCCATTTTTTAACCTTTTCTCATCATGAAAATTGGCATTATTTCAACACACCAAATCCAACTACTTGACCTAAGTTCAAGTTCACGCTTCCCCTTCCTTCTTAAGACTTCTTTGCCATTTCCTTGCAAGTGATTTTATAAAATGCTCTTTCATTGTCCAAGAAAATGTCTTCTGTTGCTTTTGTTTTTTCCATAAGCATTCTAACAGACTAGTGCAAAAAAATACTTTCCCTTAAAGAAAGCATTTAGCATCGCCCTTTCGTTTACCTGTCCACTGGCAGGTGAAACCCCACAATATATCAGAATCACATTTATTATCAATATCAAAGTCATGTGTTTGCTCTCAATCTGCACAATAACTGAGGGTCAAACAGGAATATGAAAGAAAACATCTTTCCCAGCAGGATACTCTGTGTGTCTCTTTGACAGCAATTTGGCTGAATGGGAAGTAAGAAAAGAATCAGTCAGTGACTTTAATTTATTTTTTTTTTATTATTGTAAAAACAACACAGGGGAAGGAAAGATGAAATGAAGAAAAGGCCCATTGAGGCTGAATATCAAATATTCTAAAAGCAAAACCTGCTCAGGTTTGGGTGAATCTCTAAGGAGAAGCTGAAAAAGACTCACTCAGCTGAAAAGTTTAGAAAAAGCACCAAACACTGGAACATAAAATGTAACAAACGTTGTCCCTGCAGCAGCAGGGTGACTGGCATGAATATCTCATTATTTCCAACATAACAGCTTAATGTGTATTTAATGGCAGTGAAAAGCATGGGTGTCATCAATTCCACTCAAAGTCATAATTTATGCAACACATGAAACATTTGCATGAGTACCCTGATCATCACTGGCATAACAGAAAGAATTCACCAAGCACTTACTCTTCTACCACTGTCATAATTGGAGTTACCAAGGCACCAGAGGCACAGGGTACAGTAATGGTTCTCCCCAGGTTCTGGACCCCAGAAGTCTCCCAGCCATCTAAGTTCAGCCTGCCTCCAGCTCTTGGAGATGCACAACTCACCTGGAAATTTGCTGCTGGCACTGGGGAGCTCAAGATGTGAATGACCATCACAGCCTGGACTGAAAACTGTTATGCCAGAAGCTTACAGAGGTACCAATTTACTCCAAAACCTGACAGGAACATTCATTCAAGCTGCTTGTACCTTTGGTTTGCAGCACAAACACAGCTCTCCTAAATCCAGTCTGCTGAACACTGAACTACTACAGCCCCTGATGAACAGAGTCAATGACAAAAAGGTTTCTGGAAAGTGACATTGCTATATATTATTATTTTGCTACCTTTGTAATCAGAGCACCAAGGAGCCTCAGGCATAGCCAGAGATCCCCCTGCTCCAAATGCTGTACCAGCACAGAAATCTCACCAACTGGCAGATATCTATTCCTTGTAACAGTGAGGGAACAGAAAAACAAGTTGTCAAGGAAGGAGGGGGGAAAGTGCTGCTAAAGGAAAGATCCCCTATAGATTGAAAATTAACTACCTGCCAGTGTATTAAGCCTTGTGCTTCTCAGACCTTTTGTGTGTAAAACACAAGATGTTTAGCAAGTCTTTAAGGGACTGCAATACCCTCTGACAGGCTGTGCTTTCTTACTGTGCAACTTCATCCCTGTCTGAGTGCCCAAACCAGAGTCAGTCTCATCAGGAACTAATGTCATTTTAATGACAATACATCCAGGACACTCAAACTGAGCTGAACTGGGGCAAATGGCAGTTTTGAGACCAAAACTATTAACTTTTGTTCTTCCCTTTTGTAAAGCAGTTCATCTGCTGTCCTGGTTCTTTGCAAGCTCTTTTTTTTTTTCTCTCCCCTCTCTCCATCCAGACATTTTTGTAATTACATTTCCTGGGACATACAGTTTCATGGCTGTACACACCAGCACAAGTAACACACAGCTGTTTAACCATGTGAGTAAGGGCTGTCTCTGTCTCAAAGAGTATTCAAAAAAATAAAACAGCATTGTCCACTTCTCTGAAAAGAAAGCAAAAGCACACAGGTCCAGATCCAAAGGGGTACTGAAGTGGGGCTCAGGAGAGAATTTGCACACCTAAAGCCCAATACAAGATGCTCAAAATACCAGCTCTACACTTTTGGTAACACTGCACAGGTTCAGCTGTCCCCTTTAACCATCTGCAGAGGTTCATTTTTTTGAAGCAGAGACTTTAGGATGAGAACAGCTCTAAAAGTGCCTGTTTCCCTTCACTAGCTGAAACGGGAGATAGGTAATTTAAAGCAGGTGGCTGCATAAATCCCTCTCTTTGAGAATGACTAACATTTAGGAGAAACACGCCCTGAGAATGATCAATATTTAGGAGAAACATGCCCAAAACAGACACTGGTTTGTCAGACATCACCTCTCCCTACTGCAAGATTTCCCACGCTAGACTAGCACTGAGCTGTGCTACTTGGAAGACAAAAAGTAGGCTTCATAGGCAAAGAGAATATTCCCCGGGTCAGGAATGCCATCTTTCAGCACAGAAAGGAGACACAGTCATCTGCAGCCCCAAAAAGGAGGTGCCACCCTGCAATAGCCCCGAGCACGGATCTCGGCCCTCGGGCAGCCGAGCGCTCCCAGCCGGCTGCAGCCACCCCCGAGCCCTCTGAATGTACAAATCAGATCCTTCTAAACGGTGCAGCCGCAGGAGGTGAGGTGGGCAAGCTCTGTTCCCAGAGCATCCCCAGACAGAAGGGGGTTAGAAGGAACGGGACTGATCGCTTTTAACAAACTTAGAGCTTTCTGCTTGCCAGAGCAGAGCCCCGGCCACCTAGACCTGTTTGGGAAGGTCGTAACCAGCCTCCTCCCCTCTACAGCTGCTGTACAACACAGGAAAGACCCACCTGCTCTTCAAGAGCAGCAGAGAAGATTTCCCTGCGTGTAGGCGTGAGGATGGAAACCCTGGAAAACCCTGGAAAAGAGCTTCCTGAAGCGCAGGTCCCCTCCCCGGGGCCGAGCATCCCTGTCCGGCCGCCTCAGCCCCGCATCCCGCACAGCGGTGCGGAGCCTCCCGGTTCGGAGCACACCCACTGCCCCAGGTTCGGGTTCCTACAGCAGCAGAGAGCCACAAAGTTTCTCTTCTCCCCGTGCCACCCTCACGGCTCAGCCGCGGGCAGCCCGGGCTGACAGCGGGAGGGCGGGACAGCTTCACACACCAGCCCTGCCTCGCTCTGCACCTCTGCGCTGATTTAACGCGGCATTAAGGAAAAAGCGAGGCCGGCAGAGTGCCCTCGCTCAGCGGGGGCTGTGCCATTGCCACTGCCGTGCCCGGAGGGAGCAGCGATCGCCACGGGCACGCTGCGGTGCGGTTCGGTTCGCGCCCCAGGGCCCAGGGGCCGCTCTGCCCGGGCTGCGGGGGGCTCGGCCGCCCCACCGAGCCCTCCCCCCGCGGAGGCTCCTTCCCGTGGGTCTGACTCCCCCGTTGTCCCACGAACAGCCTTGGGGGGCCCAGAAACAACAAGCAACACTCCCTTCTTGGGATGCCACCCTCCTCCCGAGCCGGCGCGTAAACCCCCCCGCCCCGCGCCGCTATGGATGGGAAAACCCCAAGAGGAGGAGGAAAATCTCACCTCTTCGCAGGGCGGCAGCTGCAGGGCGGCCGCCTGCCAGCCCAGCAGCCAGCAGCACACCCAGGCGCTGCCCGGGCAGCCCCGCTCCGCTCCGGGCCGCCGCATCCTCAGCATCCTCAGCAGCAGCATCCTCCTCCTCCTCCTCCTCTTCCTCCTCCT
>VZRZ01001606.1:12235-29259 GCA_013398175.1 Climacteris rufus | reverse complement strand
CCCGCTCCTGCCGGACAGCTCCGAGCCCCGGCCGCGGGCTGCCCCTGGCCCTGCGCCCCGCCTGCAGCCGGGCATAACCCCGGGACTGTCGGACACCGCGGCCCCGCCGGCCCGGCAGCCGGCACCGCCAGAGCCGGGAGGAGGGGCCGGCAGCGTTGGGAGGAGGAGGAGCGGGAGGGGGAGGAAGGCTGGCAGCGCAGGCGCACGGTGCTCAGGCCGCTCCGGCCCCGCCGTGGCCAAGGCAGCGGGAGCATCCTCCGGCCGCGTCCCACCGGCCCCGAAAGCTCCGGGGCGGGGGCAGGAACCCCGCAGGCACCGCCGGCAGCCCGGGCCCTGCTGGGGAGCACGGCAGCACTCCCTGCCCGGAACCCCCAGCCCCGCCAGGCTGCGGGATGGGAGCGGCACCGGGGGATGCAATCCCCCCTTCCCCGGCCTTCCCCTGGGATGCTGTCCTGCATCCCCTCCATCTCCCGCCTGGCTACGGGCACCTCCGCTCACATCCCTGTCCATGGCAGTGCCAGCCGCTGCGGGGGGTTACACCCATCTCCCTGCTCCGCCGACCCGAAGGATGTCCCGAAGGATTCCCCCCCAAGGCGTGATCCCACCGGGCAGGGTGTGCGCTGGGCCCGCCAGCTCCTGGCCCGAGCGCGGCAGCGACCTGCTCCACGACGTGGGAGAGCAGCTTATTCCTGGCCCGACCCAAACTAGTATTATTCCCAGAATTACGCACATCTCTCCTTCGGTGGTTGCCTTTCAGTCCGAATTTTGTCTCCTCTTCCCCAGCAATGTCCAACTACTCATTCCTAACGAAGCGTGTGACTGCCTCGGGCACCGATCGTCCTCTGCCTCCCTGGCATCTCTGCCAAACCTGCTCACTTTCCTTCTCTCTCATGGGTCTTCCTTTCTGCCTCTCTTATCTAACTACCAAACTCCAGCACAGGGCTTCTCATTGCTAGCACAGGATGTTCCTGTCCCTATTGATCCACCTTTTGAAACTCCAATACGTAGCCTTTTTTTTTTTTTTCTATTCACTGAGTGACTTTTTTTTGGGTAATTCTACTGCAGTTGCTGCTCACTGTGATTCAGGTTTGACTCAGCTTTTATTCACCTCTTGAAAAGAGATGAGGGGTATAAGGGTAGAGACAGATCTTTGCCTGCATCCTGCAAGCTCTCTCTCCATCCCTGGCTGGTGTCATTGCTGTGACTGTAGGCTAACACAAAAATGGTTCGATTTGCTCATTTTATGTCACTTGAGACCCTTGCTGGAGCAATCAGGAAGGGAGCTTTGTGATGCTCTGCTAACAGAGACAAGTTTGCAATTTCCCTTTGTACAGAGCCTTGCTCTGCTTTTAGCTCTGGCTGGAGGAAGGACAGTGGCCCACATCACTCACTAGGGTGCCAAACAAAGCACCCTGTGTAAACTGCTGCATGGAAAAATCACACTGTCTTTCCAGAAAAGGGGGGAAACGGGATAGAAAGCATGCTGCTGCTTTATGTTTTGTGCTTCTGCACTGGGTGGGTTGCAAAGTTTTTCCCAAGGATTCGTTGCTCACCTTAACCACAGAATAAAATCTTGCAAATCTGAGGAACACTGATTTCAGCTGGAGCAGCAGTTCTCTTCACATTTGCTAAAGTAAAACACACGAAGCTGCAGGCAATCCCAGGCCTGCAAGGGACTGCAGCAAGGGACTCACTCAGAAAATGCATGGGAAAAAATATATTGGTTGGATTCAGCACATCTTTCATGCAAGGAAAATGGGTACAAGGTCAACTTGCAGAAAAGTGCAGTTCTTACTGCAGTTGCTGACCGTGAATAAACATTCAGAGTGGGAAGCAGATGTGGGGGGGCTGCTGGCAGATTTGCTCTCTGCCATGTGAAGGGTTCTGCCCTCCATGGATTCCCAGAGATTCTCCAGGAGGCTGCAGGGCTGGCAGGAGCCAGTTCAGGTGAGCAGACCTTCCATACAGCACAGGGATGGCTGAGGAAAGGGAGTACCAGAGTGTGCTTTGTCAGCTGCTCTGTCGCCCTTTTGCACCACTAAATTATTTAACCTTAAAACTCAGAGCGGGGAGAAGTCAATTTACAAATAAAAGGCTACATACTCTTTTTTAGGACTAACTATATGTTACCAAAGCTTATTTACTGTCCTCTGTGAAACTTGCTGTCGTTCTAGCAAGAAAAATCACTAAGATCTGACATTATTTTTTTTGTCCTACTGTATGTTTCCAAATGACAGAAGGTCCAGAAATTTCTTGAGCTTTAAAAGCAATATCATCACTTTGGTTGCTGTGCTATTTGAACAGGATCTGAAATGCCTGTGATATTAAATCCTGCAAATCTTACCTGAAAGCAGGATGGCAAAAATTCTGCAGTGCATAGTGAGTATGTGGCCAGCAGAAAAAAAAGTATGCTATTTGAAAAATTAATGAGCTTAGGTAGACATGAACAAATCAGGTAGAGGAGAGCAGTGTGGGATTTGAGACATATTGTGTAACTTTGACACAAAAAAAAAGTAGCACCTCTATATAAGGTAGGAGAGATAAAGGAGTTTTAAATCTAGTAATAACAGATAGCAGGCAGTGAAACAGAATTTTGAGATCTGTATCTGAAATCTTGACCTAATATTTTGAGTCAAGTGAGAAGATACAAAGGTAATACAGAAGATTTATGCAACCTAACTTACAAACAATTGCCCTGCTCAACTACATTAAAGTGCAAAAGAAAAAGAAAGGAAAAGACCAAAGTAGTAAGTAATAATTTATACTGCATTAACTGTGCAATGTGTTTCAAACTACATCTCCAGTATTGCCTGAATTTTATTGTGCATCAGCCTGGTATAAGTTAAAGATGCTCCTAAAAAGTGTACCTTTGTACTGCTGTTCTAAGTTGTGCCTAGAAACAAACAACAGCTTTTGGGCATTTAGGATCCAGATGTGTAAGCAGTTCTTCCTGACACCAGCAAGATGCTGAAAGTTAATCATGCACTTTTATGTTTGCAAAGCTCAAGCCATGGGTTTCCCTGGTAGCCACTGAGCTGGGGCAGGGAAACAGCCATATGTCACTAATGTTAATGACACCAAGTGAAAAGGAAAATTAAATGGCTGCCAGCTACTGTTTGGATGGCAGCAATTAGTAACTACACTTGGGATTAGTCAGGTCTGTGGGCTGACAGTGGCTTGTGTGGGAATATATCACACGGGAAATGAAGCTATTAACCCTTTTCTGCTCTGCCTGTTTCTGCTGAAATCACCTTAAAAACCTTCCTGTGCTCACATTTTACTGTGACTTTTGGAAAAGCTGATCAACATAAAGCAAGTTCATGGAGTTTCTTCATTGGAACTCATATTCTAATGTTGACTGTCCATGTGGTTAAATTTTGTGATTGCTCTACAAGAGTAGCTGCTTTTCCCACAGAAGGTAACATCCTTTTATCTTGCTAACACATCCATCTGTGAGCTCTACCACAGAGTGCACTGCTGAGACTTCTCCTTTTTCTTGTGAACCATGTATTTTCCCATATAACCTGGTCATCTGTGTACTTTCCGTGAAAGAATACTTTATCTGAGACAAAAATTAACACTTTTTCAAGACATCACGTCATTGTGGTGCTTTATTAAATAACCTTAAAATACGTCCTTGCTCACACACACATTCTTACTTTTGGACTCCCAAACTCTTGAAGGTCTTTGGAAATTCAAGATACAGCAATACTAAAAGAATGTTTATACCCACACCCCTGGTTCCGCTCTGACCTACTTAGGCATCACTTACACTTTCAAATCATTCAAGGACCATTGTGACTCCATCTAGAATAATCTGGAGAACCCTGCTGAGAAGGCTGATGTGATGGCTTAAATAGTCACTGTAAAAAAAAAAGGGGTGGCATTTGCAGTGAGATCTAAGGTTCTCCTCTAGCCCATGATAAAACCTGATTCACCTCACTTAACTTTGTCACCCGCAGCTTGGAGTGCTTTGGGAGTACTCCTCACCCTCCCCTAAAAAATAAGTTATAAACATCAGAAACCTTTTTCTAAAGGGTATTTGAAAGCATCCAGAGCAGAAGGTGAAGGTAGTATTCATCAGACATGTTTTAATCATCTATTTTAGGAGGAGTTGAATGTCTTTTCTCTCCATTAACTGCATAGTTAGTTCTGATACAGACACCTAGACAAGGTGAAAGCAAGCCCACTCTAGATAATTTTCTACTGCCCTAGTGTCATCTTTAAATGAGGTTCATGTCCTCCAGCTTTGGGTGTGTATTAAGTGGTGAATGTCTGACTGGCTTGTCCTCTACACTCAGTCCCTTGTGCATCCAAACCAGAGCATGGCACAGGGGTTGCTGGGCTGGCTGTGTGATGCAGTTGTGCAGGCTTTGACATGCAGCTGTAGCCTCCTGATGTAAACCCACACCTGAAAATCACTGGAAATAAGGCTTCTGGATAGAGAAAAGCCAGGATCAGCTGGTACTGCCTTATCGTAATTCTCATTCCTAGATGTAACACTCAGCATTTATTCTTTTCCCTCCTCTCTTAATACCTTTGCTCTGCAATGCTGTACTTTTGTCTCTTCTCCCTAGAGATGTTTAGAGTGTCTGTATTTTGCTTTTCTAGCAAACTTCATCTTTTGGATCCACTTTAAACCTCTTGGAGCCTTCCATTTGTGATTTTGTTCATCCTTTGTCTCATTGCGACTTTAGTTGAATTTTCCAGTAAATCTTGCTCATGGCTTGGCACTAGAAGAGCTCCTTGAATACATATAATTTCATATTAGCTGTCCAAAGGTTAGACATAAAAGACCCAAAGCACTTCTGCACCATTTCTATCCACACGCCTGGAGAAGAAAGGTTAGAGATATAATCTGCCCTGCTTGAATCTGAATCACAAGAAATTCAGCCATAAGAGAAAAATTTCTCTGCTTTTGAGATAGCCACCTCATTTGACAGCTCTTTCTTTGCTTTCTAAACTAAGGGGAAAATACTAATTTTCAGTTTTAAAGTGTGTAGACCATCTGATTCTCCCTTCCAATGCATATAGAATAAAAAGATGTGATCACTGTGTTAACATCAGTTAAGATGTTTGTTTTGAATAAGAAGGAATAGCAAGGGTAAATATTTTGAAGACAACTGGTGACAGACAGCAGGATCAGCATCCAAAGCCTTTTACTGCTGCTGTTAGGAGTTTCTTAGCCATTCATCCACTGGCATCTTTTCCCAGCAGACCTATTTATCTGCTATCAGGTAGCAGAGGGTGTTGAGTAATGATGATTCTCTTGACTTCGCGTGCAAAATCGAGCCTTGTTAGAGGACTCTCAGGGACCCACGGTGACATGGCTGTGTCCAAAGAGGACATGCCATCTGGGGGGGCTGGGTGAGCAATCTGAAAAGAAATGTAGTGTAAACTATTAGAAAGCTAAAATCTATATGGTCTGCCTGGGTTGATTTGGTGTGTGAAGGCAGGAGGAATGACAGGGAATAAATAGCTTTCTGCAGGAGAGAAGAGTTATTCGGGCTAATCCTGTATTCATTTCAATAGTGACGCCAGGTATATTGAGGCTGGTCACATCTCGGCTGGCAAGGGCTCTGCAGGTGCACATCCTCAGCTCCAGGAAAGAGCAGAAGGCAGAGCAGCCTCCACTCAGTGCTGTATTTCTGACCACAGAGTCCCTGTGTTGCCCTGCTGCTCCAGTCACCCTTTGTCCCTTGCACCATCACCAAAGTGTCAGGGGCCCCTATCCCCCAGTGTGGTAAGGACAACTCCCTCTCCCACCTGTATTTCCCGTTCCCTACCAGAAGCATCTTTCTTCTGTAGAAAACTAAAAACCAAAACGTCACAAGGCTTTTATCGCTGGCTCCGGGGGCCTGCTGAGGCCGCTCAGCGTTAATCTGGGAGTGACCCTGGTGTGCCGGGGGCTGCAGCTCGCAGTGTCCCCAGAGCCAGGGCGTCGTCCGGCAGCTCGTCAGTGCTGGCTCCTTGGTGACAAAGAGAGCCCCGGGCTGATGGTGCAGGCGCAGCAGAGACAATGACCCGAGGGAAGGGCCTTGGAAGCGATTTCCAGCTCTTTTATTTCCCGGGAAAAGCAGCAGGGAAAGAGGGTGAGGGTCCAGGAGAGGCGGCGCAGGGGTCCGGGAGAGCTGAAGGTTCAGCTACCAAGAGCGAGGATTTAGGGAAAGCGGGGGATTTATGGGGATACAAGCGGGGAAAGTAACCAATGGGGGTACAAGGCTTGACACACAACCAATAGGGAACCGAACTGGTATGAAATTTCCAGAACATAATGTAGTAACCAACTGAAATATGTAAATTCAGGTACAAGGGGCGCTGGGGGTGAACAAAAAGCTCTCCCTGAGCAGGGGGATGCCTCAGACTGTGGCAACCTCAGGCTGTGCCCACCAGTCTGGAGCCTGTGGGGCTGTGGCTTTGCCACACACGCCGCCACAGGCTTTCATATAGTTCGACCAGAAGACCTTTAAAGGTCCCTTCCAACCCGAACCATTCTATGATTTTATGATACTGTCCCCTGGAAGGAAACAGGGCTCATATTTTCTATTGACCTGCCTGATCTTGGTGGAAGTTTTGTGATTAAAACACTGCATTTTCAATGGTCTCTCAAAGGTCTTTCTTCTTCCCCTGAATCAATGACAATATCTCCTCACTCTTCAAAAGCTTCAAAGAAAACAATGCCAGGCTCTCCCAGGGACATCGATGGGAGCCATCCGGAGCCAACATTAAAATGCTTTAAAAGTCTCACCTGTTTGATAAACATGAATTTTTGTAGATAGGACAAATTTTATCACCTTATTATTGCTATGGCTGGTAGCAAAATGAATTGAGCTGACAGTGCTGATAGCATTGACGCACGCAATGGCAGCAAATGACTGCAACTCAGTATTAACAACACTATTGATTTTCTGCTCCCAGGAGAGCCTTTGTAAACTTTCAAAACCCAGGTTTTCCAAATAAAAAGCACCCCAACCAAATGTCAGAGATTGTAACAAAGTCATTTTAGTAGAAGCCAGAGGTGTAATTCATCATGTGAGAAGGCTGGCTCTGATCTCAGGTAGGTGGATGTGGAATTGCGCTGGCCCTGCGCAAGCACGCGACTGAAATACGTCGCCTTTTCAAGGTGACTTCAAGGTGATGCTGTCACCCAGCAGCCTGATCTACCCTGACAGGCTGACCTACAGCTCAAATCCCTATTTATATTTGTGGGCCTTCAGCTGTGAGGAGGCTGTAGCCATGCAACATGCACTTGACTCCTAATGATAGAATCACAGGATGGCGTGGGTTGGAAAGGACCACAGGGATCACTTAGTTCCAGCCCATCTGCCATGGACAGGTGCCGCGATTCTGGCCGAAGCTTTCGGCCCTGCCACAGCACATCTTCTCTTTGTGAGTTCTTTTAACAGACACTTGAGATAAGACACAGTAGAAATACTTCAGAGTTTCTTCAGTCTCAAAATGTTTAAGTGTTATCTATAACTCGGCGGCACAGAAAAGTGCTTTGTCATTAGTAACAAGGTGCAAATGGCCTCGAGCATGTCTCCTCCAGATTATTTATATCCCAGATTGTCCAATTAGGGAGATGTTGCGTAGGATATTTTTAATAAAAACCCAATAATCAGTTCTTCTTATCCCGCACTGCAGAACTTTAGAACCAATGGCAGAAAACACAAGTTTTTGGAGAAGAAAGGGGAAGCAGCAAAGGTAAAAAAGGAAGTTATAAAACAACACCTAAACCCTCCATTTTGGACACTAGTATTACAATATCTCATAAACCAAAATGTCTACACTTCTACCTAATTCACCTAGTGACATAACCTTACCTATACAGTGCTAATTTCAAAGTTATCACACTACAGGGGAAGTCTTTTCCAGGGTTTAAGATCAAATGAGGTGTATTTCTGGGGATCATAACTTGTTAAAGCAAAACCAGTGAAATTCTCAGAATTCAGGGTTCCAACAGACAGGGGTGTCACCCACTAGATCAGGCTGTTCCTGTTGTGCTTAAGCTAAAGCAGAGCATGTGCTGCAAGATAGCTGTGCAGCTATGACAGGGAAAGCTTAAAAAGCACAGTGCTCTTAGCAGCTTTCTCAGCACCTGAGAGCCTTTTGCCTCCATCCTCACCAGGCCCGGAAGCAATAAATGCCATCCAAAGTGTGTGTGCTAATGCAAAGCCTTTGTAACAAGCTCCTCTTCTCCCTGCCAGTTACTGCAATTAGATGAGCACATCTAGCTGTCACATGCATCATCTGTTGGAGAAGTTGTTTTACCCTAACGCTGCGGCAGCCACCATTCAGGTTCTCTGTAGTTCAGCTCTGGATGAGTCACGGTGCAGTCACCCAGCGCATCAGGCTCCATTATGATTAATTGCTGAAAACAATTTCTGCAGCCATTCAGGTGCAGCAGGCAGATGCCTGCATGCTCAAAACTAAACATTGCCTAAACTCTTTGCCTGTCTTGCTGAGTTCACAGCCTCCCTCTCCTAAAACTCCCACACTTTGTCATTCATTAGACCCAGCTCACTCTATTGATCTTCGTGGAAAAAGAGGGAGGCTTGGAGCCAAATGCAGCAGAGGAGCAGCCCCCCCATCCTGGCGGCTTTCACCCCTTGCCAAGAGGGAGGACCACTTGTCTGGGGGAAAGGATGCACAGATCTGGAGGACAGCTGGGCTTTGCATGGTTTTCTGCAGGAGGAGGGAGCAGATGTGTACACACCACATCAGCCCTGTCCCCACCTCCAGGAGATGCCTCAGAGTCAGCCTTAGTTGCTCCCCACGTGTTTTCAGGGTTAATTGTCTCTTAAGCAGATGCTTTCAGTCCTATAAAAAGTATTATGGCATCTTTAGGAGTATAACCTGTTTCCCTCACAGTGAAAATGGCAGGATTTGAATAGGGAATACACTTTTCTCTGCACGTTTGCTTCTCCAGCTCCCTCAGGATGATGTTGTTTTGACACAAAGTCTCAGTTTGATTTGCTCCACAAAAATACTGATTACTCTGTCAGCACCTTTAAATTTGGTAACACACCACAAAATCCACAAAGGTAAATTTGCAATTTAAGAGGTGAAGTGATTTATTGCACTATAAATAGCTCACTGCATTAACATGCTAGTGCTCGAGTAGCACTCAGCTAAGTAGAATACTTGTAATTTTTATGCTTTATTAATTGTTCCCTCGTGAATTTGCTTTCCTCGCTAGCACCTATGTTGGTCTCTGATTTCCCCCACTCTTTAAAACCACTGATTAACTTATTGCCTACCCAGAGGTAGTAAGTACTAAGTAGTTCCATTTTCCCCAACAACTTTCTCAATGCCCCCTTTCCCTACAAACTCACTTGAAAGAAAATATTTTGAATTTCAAGTCTTTGAGGCACTCTGATTCATTTTAAACCCAGCTTTCTGAACAGAGATTCCACTCGTGCCAACCCCACTGGTTATGAAGATGTAGAACAGCACAGCAGGGCTGAGTCCCTGAGAGAGAGCTGTGTGAGGTGGTAAAACAAGAGCTCCAGGGATGTGTTTTCCATCCGTATCACTGCCACTGACTCATCCCAGGTAAAATTAATTCTTTTGCAGAACATCAACTCAAAACTTACACCTTAGTCAAAGGCTTGCTGTAGCTTCTGTTCTCTCAGGGAAGCCACTCTGTATTTCTTTATTTCATTGCCTTCCTCTGTAAATTAGTATTTACTCAGCCTTTGAGATGTTTGGATGAAAAGGACTTACAGCAGCAGGACAGGAGGGGTTTGTCTGCCAGCTGATTATGGCCAAAAACATGCAGTATCTGGCAAGTGGAATGCAAGTCTCCTTGATCCAAGCTTCTATAGGACCATGGATGCTCATGCTGGAGCACTTGTCTGCTGGTCTTTGGCATACGGATGCTCATTCCACCCTGCCCAAGGAGAGGCAGAGGATGATCCATGAGGAGTCTGGTCCTGCACAAGCATTAAAAGGGGGATGTCAGCCAGGCCTCCAGGGCCATGAGGAGGATCAGACATCTCAGGATGGGACCAAGACAGCCAACACATGATCATCCCAGATCAAAAGATGACAGATCTCTGCTCCTGCTGAGGGATGGAAAGATTTGTTTAAACACTTGGTGAAACTGTGTATTAATTCATCCCTAGGTATTACTGAGAAATAGTGAAGGTGAGGGCAAGGTGAATCTTTAGTACCTCTGGCTTTAAAAAATACAAACACTAGCGTCATTAGAAACCCACAGACCTGCAAGAGATCAGAGGGAGTGAATTTGAAATTAACTTTGCAAAGTGAATTGTGTGTTTCAATCAATCTCTAAAAACGTACTTTAGCATGGAGGTAAGGTAGTATGTCAGCCTGGGGTTAAAAGCTTTGTCGAAGCAATCTCTGTTTTAAGACTTAAAGTGACCCTTGATATTTATCAGAGTAATGAAATTACAGACCTTTTCAAAAGGCTGATGAGAGGTTGTACTCAGCCCACCCATCATAACAATTGGGGGTTTTGCTGTAGCTGGACAACTCGCTTGTCTATCACTTTCCCACATGCAGAGACACTTCCTGCAGACTGAATATCCATATTTCCTGGCATATTTCTGCCAGACTTCAGAGTTAATTAAATATAGATATATGTACTTAATATTCTTATTTAATTAACATATATATATTATCTAACATAGACCTATATATATTTCTGATCACTGAAGTGGCCAAACAGAGGACAGCCAGCTGAGCCCCAAATGCTGCAGATGACCCAAGAGCCAAGGTGTTGCAGGCAGCAGGGCTAAGAGAGGTGCCTCAGCCCTCTCCTTGCTGTCCCACGCAGCTGAGCACACCCAGATGTCACGGCACAGGCAAAGGCACGGGCGCTGCACTGCCCAGCTGGATGTGCAGGCTGCTGCCACATTGCTAATCCATGGATGCCTGAGGCTGATGGCAAACAGGCCTTTAATTTGCTGAACACAAAACAAACACAGAAGAGAAAAACTCGTGAAGACAAACCACAAAGAAGTCCTATGTCAGAAATATCAAATGAATAATTTCTTTCCTAGTACAACACTTTGCTGTCTAGCCAATGTAGGTGGCTTAAACTGCCAAGTACTTTCCCTTTTGTCTCCCAAAAAATAATTGGAAAACATGCAATATTTGAAAGAAAAGGAGAAGCAACCACATGCCTGTGCCCCTGATAGCGAGGCAAAATTTAGACATTTTGTGGGCACTTGCGTAAGATGAATTGGGTGCTTTGTCCTGTTCCAGCTGCAGTTCACCTCTCTACACGGGCGCCTACGTGAGATCCAGCTTCCCAAAAAGCTCCTTTCCATGGGTAAGCCTTTGTGTGTCTCCTGCAAACACAGCAAATGGGATTTCATGAATAAAGTATCAACCAAAAGTGAGTTTTCTGGAAGCAGTGGAAGTACGTGGGGTCAAGGATCGTTCAGTTCTGGAAGGTTTAAAAGTAGCACAGCCATTGTGAATTCTGATTCCACTTTTTGTCACCCACCATGCTTGGGGGTTTGTGCTGACTGACTGTAAGCCTGGCTCAGGCCAGCTGACCAGGACTTTCTCATCTGTAATAAATTCACCTCATAGTTTTCAGACATCCCATTGCCAGCACAGAGGAAACTATAAAGTATATTATAATTTATCTTTTGATATGTCATTTTAAAACTAATAACTTATTTAATACTTTGCATTTTATTAAGTGATGCTCATTTTACTCTTACCTTAAAGCTTACTTATTCATTTCAAAGATTAAAAAAGTTCTTGACTGAGTGACGGCCAAGGAGGAGCAACATTAAAACAAAGTCAGCCTGCTGTGCCAAACATCTTGAAGTGGTGTCAGGAATTCCCAAAGCTGGCAACTGAGTTTATGGAGAAGGGACTCTCACTTGCAAACACCAACCAAAGCTGCTGTAATATCCACTGAGACTGTGTGGGGAGAGGTCATGGGGGCTCCACACAATTGCAGCACTGAGTCTCTAACACATATTTACTAAGTGAGCTAAGCATAAGTGTGTTTTGTACCAACTGCAGTTTTGATTGAAAAAGATTGTGGGATGATTGTTATCTATTGAATTATTGAAGGATTTTGTCCTGTCACACTGATTTGCTAAAAATATCCTAAAGCTCTCTCTGATTTTTAAGGTGGAGCAGTTGGAGTATCAAACATTTCAGAGCCATCTGCTGCGCATTTGGGTTCACCTGGCTTATTTCAGACATCTGCACTAAAATAGGGTGAATGACATCCAACAGACACCTTCTTCTTTCTGGCTAGCATAGTCCTAGGCACCTGTTGAAATGCAGGTGTCTGTGCTGTAGATACAGCACAGGGGCATCCCAAACTAGTGCAGCTTTCAGAGGATAGTTAAAAATCACTGACATTGCCAAGAATATTTCCACTTGTTCAATGAGGATTAAAAGTGACCCTACAAAACTCCTACAGGGAATGTAAATTATTTGAGCACATATCAAATGTGCTGTTTTCATCAAGATTGTATCCAAACATGAGGATATTTCTCCAGGCTAGGGTCCACAAGTAACAGCAGGGATTGATGATTCAGAGTTGGTGACGCTGAACTGCCCTGCTTGGAATTCCTTATTCTCAAAAACTGTAAAACCCTACAGTTTTCTCCATAGGGAAACTGAATTTTAAATGCTTTACAAGTTTCACAGTGATTTGTGATTTTTGATTTTTGGACAGGAAGAAGTGTCTATTTTCTGTGCAGAAATGCAAAGTTATCATGTGCCATTTATATTAAACTAACATGCCTCATTGACATGATACCATTATGCAGGATAACTGAAAGCAGAGCCCTTACTAATCTTAGAAACACAGGTCTGGAAGCAATCTCCAGGGCAGGGGATACCTCATCCACATTCCAGGCACTGAAACTCCCAGCCTCATGCAGCAGTTCTGGGAGCTGCTTTTATGAAGACCATTATCTTTCTTAACCCCTATGCAAAATTCATAGTGCTAAGAGCCAGGATTCACTTTACATCAGTCATGGTAATAGTCTGACACTGCTGAAGTCCTTATTATTCCATACAGCAAATATATATATATATATATATATATATTCAGTTTTCTTTTTGATTTAGACCAGACAGGACAAATTCTGGCTTACAGAACCAGTTCTGTCCACTTAAGTCATAAAGTCATCCCATGAAAATCTACTTTTGCCACCCAAAGAAGATCTGCCTTTAATCACATTATTAGGAGAATCACCTCTCCAATCTTCTGTAATGCAGAACTGTCCTGGATTGCCTCAGAAAGCAGCTTGGGACACAAAATAGCATAAACTGCTCTCTTAGTCTTCACTGTAAACTTGGAGCCTAATAACAATATTTCTTCATCAAATAGAGTCAAACCTGGAGATTTACAGAGTAAATAAGTTGGAATTCTAGGGCAAGGAATAAATAGGTAAAGCAGAAACAAAGCTGATGGAGAGGGAGCAATGTCCCACTTGTGTTTGTTTGATAAATGACTGTTTTTCAGGAGGAAAATACTGAAACCTTGATCCGAGGCCCCTTCACAGCCAGCTGATTACATGGGCTGAGCTTTAAATTTGGGTGGAGCCCCATCACCATTTCAATAGGGTATGTCAGATTGTATGCTATTGCAGGTTATAATTAAAATTAAAAGAGAAGGACTACAGAAAGGACCCTGATACCTGGGATTCGCTTCCTAGCTAATCCCTGTCAATAGTGATGCTTAAGGACAGTCATCATTTCCTGGTCAAATTTTCTTGCCAGGGGAACATTAATGAACCAAAAGATATAAATCACACAAAACCTGTTTATGTTCTTACGTTTTAATCACAGGAAATCTGGGGCTTCCAAGTTCTGTTTTGGAAAGTGCAATGAAGAATGGCATAGAGATGGACAATTCACCTCATTAGGAAGAGTTCCATGTATCATGCTAGTTTTTCATATCTTTGGGGTTTTTTTTGGTTTTAAGAATTACATAAGAATTCATATGAATTGTACTCCCCCTGAAGAGGAAGGAAATCTCAATGCTGTCACACAGTAAAATACCATCTGCTTCTATTTAAGAAATCCACGATAATGGAACCCAAAACACTTTGATCAGATGTTTAATGTGAGTTTTGAATTAGTATTCCAGATCAGCCTCATAAAAAGTTGTCAGCTCCAAAATTGCTTGTCAGCTCCTTTCTGTGACGACCAAGAAAGAAAAACAGTATTTCATTCTCTGAGAACAATAAACACAGACTTCCCCACAAATCTGTTGAGTTTGTTACGAGCACAGCAGAAAACCCTGACGTGTACTCAGACTGTACACAGTTATAAACAGCAGATCTGGGTCAGAATGAATGGAATGGCTCTTACTCTGAATCATCTAATTACAGAGCATTTAAGAGTCTTTTTCTATGTATGTAAATGGGAATTTAATATTCCAACATGCTAAGATTGCAGAGTGAATACCCTACAAAATGAAGATTGTGTAAAAAGTAAAATGGCAGAAAGATGCCTCTGCTACCCCCAAAGACAGAATAGGAACCTCAGAAACAATTTCATGCATATCAAAAATACATTTCTATGCCTGACTGCAGAGACACCACATGACCTTCTAGGGATCTCTTTAATCATGGTAGGACATGGCCAGGGAATGGAACAAGAGGCTGAGGGGAGACCTCATGATGGGCTTCAGCATCCTTAAGAGCAGAACCAGAGGGGTCTGATCTCTTCTCTGGTGAACAGTGGCAGAACCTGAGGGAATGGCCTGACATTGTGTCAAGGGAGGTTTAGGTTGGATATCAGGAAAAGGTTCTTCACCCAGAGGGTGGTTGGGCACTGAACAGGCTCCCCAGGGACTCACAACACTGAGCCTGACAGAGTTCAAGGAGCATTTGGACAATGTTCTCAGGCACATGGGGTGACTCCTGGGGTGTCCTGTGCGGGGCCAGGAGTTGGACTCTGATCCCTGAGTGCCCCTTCCAACTCAGGATATTCCATGATTCAGTGAGTTGCTCATGTGATGGTCATGAGCTTGCAGAAGCCAAAAAGTCCTCTACAGCTGCTACAGCATTTAATACTCAAAATATCACAGATCAGACCAGACCAGGTTTATTCCAATGATTTCTGACTTTTGTGCTTAATTTGCATATTTGGCACTTGGTATTGTCCACTTTGCAACCTGTTTGTACAGGAAAAATTACCCAAGGTGTGTGTATCAGTGAACTGAGGTGCCTGAGTGGGAAACACCTGTATGGTTGCCAAGACAAATAAAACTGATCAGATGTAATCATTAGGAAATCTTTAAGAATGTCGTATTTCCTGTGAAATACACCTTTGGGTTCCCTCAAACACTGAATGTCTTTCTATAAAAGCCTCAAGGAACAAAGAGAAAATGCTGAGGTTATTTCAGTCTGTAAATGACTGCAGCCTCGTGAAGACAAACTCACTCTTCTCCTTTGTGCCAGCTGCAGGATTGCTTCCACATCTCCCCAGAACCTAATAAATCATTCACATCACCTTTTCTTTTAATAGATGAATATTCATGGTGGTGGTTTGCAATTTGTAGGCTGCTAAATTTCTGGCAAAATTTGCACAGGAATAACCAGTTCCTTTTTAATTTTAATGATCACACATCTTTAAGGCACTTGTTGAAGCTGCCTATAGGAATTCAGACGAGTACTGCCAATTAATGAAACCCAAAGTATGCAGAGTGTATTGCTGATAAAGACACAGGTGAAAGCTTTGATGGAAGAAGTCCTTCCTAAGTTCCTCATTTATTTTTATCTTTCCCTTTGGATACCCACAAAAATTGATGCAAGTGAAGTTTGGAAACAGGCAGCACTGAATTGTCATGTCTGGCTTTTCCATGTGCCATGCTGGCACTTCTGGATGTGCAAGCACTCTCTCATTTGGCAAAATAAAGCCTGAGTTGTTTTCTCCTCAGGGAATAAAGCACAAAGCTGAACACCAAGACTGAAATAGCTTCACACCAGGCATGAAATTTCTCTTTGGTATCACAGCTAATTTGCATAGAGGTTAGAAGAGCAATTTTTCCCATCTCTGCTCATTGGAGTATTGACAGTGTGAGTTTGGTGAGTCAGGCCTGTGCAGATGAGATCTCCAGTGGCTCTGTAGGTAACCTCGAGGCCAGCTCTGCTGCAGCCCTCTTAAAGTTAGTGGAGATGCACAAAATTGACTCTGACCTTCTGGTGCAACTGTCCTGAGGAACCTCACCTGCCCATATTGGTTCTATGGAGTCTTATTTAAGTGGAATTACATTTATTATACTGGAAACTTTCTCATTAAAAATTAAAACAATGTTATGGCAAAACAAGCACATGTGCTTTTATTCCAGGCTGCTTTTTAAATATCAGATCTCCTTTCACAGAGCTGAAGTAACACAGGGATTGTCATGTCAGCAATTTTCTGAAGGCTAGATACTAAGATTTTATTAATTTCATTTTGACTCCACAAAACATCCCAATAGTATTAAAACACCCATGATACTTAAACACAAGTAGTGAGGTGGTTTTACACCATTTATCCAGTCTTGTACTTTCAGGTGTATCAGGGCTCTTGCAGGATCCAGGTGGCTTGTACTCAAAGATGAGGTTCAAACACAAACCTGCACTTTTCTTTCCCCTTCTTTCCCTCCCCCTCGTTTCTCCCTCTCCTTCCTTCCAAATCTCTAATACCCTAAATAGGATATAAACTCCTGGACTGTAAGTGTGGGTTCACTTCAGGGTTTGACAGAGAATTAAACTATTTTGTCTCCTAGCAATAGAGTGACAATTCAGGTATTTTTTGCAAAAATCTGTAACACTGCTGTGGACTGAGCTCATCTCCCTCCCTTTGAACCAGCTCTGCTGCTCTCACAGCCCTGCCCAACCCAAGCAGTAACCACAGAGCAGCTCAGACAGACTGGCAAGGCAAGGCAAGGCAAGGCAAGGCAAGGCAAAGCAAGGCAAGGCAAGGCAAGGCAAGGCAAGGCAAGGCAAGGCAAAGCAAGGCAAGGCAAGGCAAGGCAAGGCAAGGCAAGGCAAAGCAAGGCAAGGCAAAGCAAGGCAAAGCAA
>VZRZ01001606.1:0-11432 GCA_013398175.1 Climacteris rufus | reverse complement strand
GCAAGGCAAAGCAAGGCAAGGCAAGGCAAGGCAAGGCAAGGCAAGGGGGCATGGTGTAATTAACTCTCAACAGCACACACAGGTACTGTTGGACAGGAAAGTGTTCTTTAATGCCTAAAACTTTGAAAGTTGAAGGAAGATGACACAAACATCCACAAAGGGAGCTTTCAGGAGCTCATGATTATCTTTGTTCCAGATTCACGTGAGAAGACTTAGTATTTCCAAGAGAAATTCCCTACTGGATGTGTCCTGGAAATGGAAGCCAAATCCCTGTCCTTCGGCCAGCAGGTAGGACTGGTTTGTGTCAGGATTGCCTGTGACTGCCAGAGGAAGGAGAGGCAACTGTGCATGGAAGATTGCCAGGGCAGAAATTAGCACGGTGCAGACAAAGTACTAAAGAGGCTTTGAAACTCCTTATATCCCCTTTCTTTTTTTCTTGACTATTTTCTGAAATACTTTTCTGAAATCCTGCACTGACAGCACATTGAACTATTTGGCTGTTAACTGTTTGTTCTATGGACAAATGTATTGACTTTACATGTCCAAAGTCAAACTATGGGCTGCTTGGAGGAAAAAAAAGATCCTGCAGATCTCCTTAGATCTGTTAAAGAAAATGGAAATGTGAAACTATATTCTAGCAAGGATATTCCTGATGAGATTAATTTGTCTGTGTACAATTAACAGAATTCTGACAAGAAAAATGAGCAGCTTTCTCCAGAAATCACAGCTCTTCCAGTTAATTCTCACTCAGCAGGGAGATGCTTTTCTTAATCAAGATGATCACCATTTCATTCAGTTCATGGGAACTGCAGTGTTGAGTGTCCCCAATTCCTCGTGGCTATAAAATATGTATGTGTAATGATCTGTACTTTTTCACAGAATACTTATAGGGTGAGACTGTTAGCTCAGCCATAGACAGGTATTTTTTTGAGGTTATGAAATGGTGGAAGCAAAACACAGGCACCTAAGCGCCCTCAATCCAATCTGCAATTGAAAAAAAATTAGACACATAATTAATCTAAGTCTGGAAAGCACAGCTTTCAGCAAGAGGGAAAAGATACCCCTTTTCCTCCATTTACTCAAAGAATGCTAAAAGGTGCTTTGTTCACAGGTGCCTCATTCACAGCTTGTACAAGAAATGCATTTTGGATTCTAAGTGGTTCCTTCCCCAAAAAAAAGACATAATGAGAATCTCCAGCTGGAAACTGATGCTAAATAATTTCATATTAAAAATAAGATAAGGCATAGAATGGTAACAGGAAAGGTGAGTCATGGAACAACATGTGTAGGATTGTGTGGGTTGTATATTACCAGAAATCTTTAAATCATAGCCAGATATTATTCTGAAAGGACTGCTACAGATGAAACAATTTCCCATTCCATGAAGAAATAATTATGTGGGGTTTGGAGGTCTGTGCTATACAAGAGATAAGTTAGTTAGAGGGAACTGTCTCCATCCACTTGAAAAATCAAGAAATTCTTTCTCTCTGACCCTCTCTCTGAACACTGTGGACAGGGGAAGTTGATAAAACACCACTGTAGCTATAAAGATCAAACAAGAGCCAAAGCAAACAGCAGCTGGCTCAACAAATATGAATTTCAGGTAATGGTCATAAACAACAGGCTGAAACTGTGGATGCTAATAAAGTGAGAGTGAAGGTCAAATCTTGCTTTTTAACAGCATGGTTGGTTCAAAATAACAAATAAAATGAAAGGGTGGTTCACAAAAAAACCCCACTTGATTCTGTGAGTCATGCAGATAATTGGTCCCCACCCCAGCAGTGCCTCAGTTCCTCCAGCATGTACAGAAGTGGTGACTCCAAACAAACTGACAACAGAAAGGCACCTGGGAGCCTGAAATTGCTGCTGATCCTGCTGACCAAACTCCCTATTTCACAGTATTCCTCAATCTGTTGGTTTGCACTTTCTGCCATCTCTTGTCTAAGAAACACATTGTAAAATGTTTGGGGCAAAACCACTTTTTTATTGTTGCTTTTTGGTGTGGTGGGTCACACGAGGGGTTTCAGGTCTTGGATTCAACACTTTGGATCTATGGAAACAGTTGTGACAGTAATAGGTAATACTTCATCTTTAATCACCATTGTGTGCAGAGCCCCTGGAAATAAACAGAACTCACACTGGTGTCCAAGTGCTGATGTTTAGGGAAGAGATTCAGCATTTACACAGACACTGAGGATATTAATTCATAGCAGGTCAAAACCCAGAGGAAGTTGGTCTTGATGAGGTCATTGCTGGAGCTGGTTTGTTGCTTGTGTGAGATTTGGGATGCAGCTGTGCAGAGAGAGCAGGATGCTGAGCCACATTGACATGGAGACTGATCCAGACTCCCAGCTCCTATACCAAGCATTACCCTCAGACAGCAGCAAGTAATAATCAGATTTTACACTTATCACAAGAAAAATCCCATTATTGTCCTAATAGCTCTATGAACAATTCAGCCCACTATTTATTTCTTTGTTTGCCAGTGCAGTAACCTGGACACAGATGGTCAGGAAATACTTTTTTCCATCATGTGACCTTTGGGGTCTATTGTCAGCTTGCTTTCCGCACCAAGGAGCAGGATCATTTGTGATAAGGTAGAGGGGAAGCAATAGAATAGCCAAGAATTTTGCATTAAATGTATTTATTTGGGCTGGGGGGATGTATCTCTGAGTCCAAACCATCTTGAAACTGATTTCCAAGGCAGAGAAATCTCTGGCTGACCCACGGATTATTTAACTGATTAAAGTGTAAAAGATCTCACAGGAGAAACTAAGAATCATGCCATGGAGCCAAGAGGGTATTCAGGCTGAGGTCTGGGTCACTGCCCTGGGTCAGGATTCAATCCTGAATCCTCCATCTACCATGTTTGTCCTCTCTGCCACAGAGACCCTTTACTTCTGAAACTCAAGGACAGAGGTAAAAAAGCTCTTTTCCAGCTCCCCATGCTCTAAGGAGGACTGTGATTGCCAAATTGTGATGGGGAAATGGTGGAAGAGTCACACAACCTCTGCACAGTATCTTCATCATTGAAAATTATCTCAAACTGGAAATGGCTATCCAAATAGCAAAGTTAGAAAGAAAAATTAAAGAGGATATCTCACACTCAAAAAATAAATTAATATAAATGTTTGCTAATTAGGTAGCTTCAGGATATTACATCAATATTAATCAAGCTTCATGGCATTTTGAATCAGTACATAATGTTCTCCTTACCTCAAAAACGAAAAACCTGTTAGGTTGGCAATGATGAGAGAGAGGGAAAGAGGTGCTAAAACACACTGGAATATGCTTGCACTGTCATTTAAAACTGGTTTTGTATATTTGAGTGGAACTAAACTGTGTTATAACCATGCTATGAAACCATGAAAACCTGAACAGGACCCTAAACTGGGATATGACAACCATGGGAACAGTGGTGTGCAGATGATGCTCCAGAGGCTAATGTATTTTAAAAGGACAGGTCAGAATTTTCCTTCTTAGAAAAAGGAAAACATAAATCTATTTTTAAAAAATATTTTTGGTTAGGCTTTTCTTGATGAAAATAGTTCTTAAAACTTTTTTTTTTTAATCTGTGATCAAATCCAAATGTTGTTACCAGTAAAGATTTTACTTCTTTTAGGGAAAAGCCCCAGTTTTTGAAAAAGGGGGAATTGAGAATTAGTTCTAATTTTCAACCAGGACAAGGCAAGGTTAAGCAAGGTTAAGCAGCAACACAGAGGCAAAGTGAAGAGACAGAACTTGGGTTTGCCTGCTCTGTGTGCAGCTCCACTATACCACACTTCTTTCCATTTCCTATTCACAGAAGCAGAACAAAACAAATTTGCACACAGCTATCCAAATCAAAAGGCAATGATTACCTGCAATGAGCAAATAGAAAACAAAGTAATTCCTAAAGAAATCCGACTCTCACATCTGCTGCTGAACTGTTGGTGGAATGGGTTTTTTGAGAGTTTTCTTCCTTTCTGATAAATTTGATTCCCCTTTCTCTTGTTGGCAAAGCACAAAGTAGACATTTATGTTAATTTACTGAGAAGTTAGTTCTCTCTGTAATTTTTTTGTGACTAAAAAATGTAATGAAGTTGCATAGAAATAATATCTGGGAAAATATATCAAATTTTTATCACTTCTTCAGTGTGATATTCACCTCTCTCTCGGCTCTTCATGCACATAATGGAGCTATCACACACTGATAACCACTGTGAGGTTAAAAAATAGCTGCACAGAAAAAGTGAACTTGACTGGCAGATTCTGTGAAGGTCACAGAGCATGAGGGATTTCACACAATCTCACGTGGCACTCAGGGAAAATATTTTATCCTACTGAATTTTGACAGGGTCCACATCCAAATCCCTTCATCTGAATGCTCTGAGAACTGGGAGAAGGCTGGATGTAGATATAATCTCTACAAGTGACCTTTGCTGCCTCTCTCCCTTGGCTTCAGACATAAGCAGCTCCACATTTACAAAATATTCAGAGATGAGTTCAGAGCACATTGGAAATCTGCACCTGAAACCTACTGTGTAATGCTGGAGTCTGACCTGCTGCTACCAATGATCAAGAGTGAAGGCAATTCCATCAGCCTGAAAGAGCAGGCTAAAAAAGGTTAGAGCCTCTCTACTGTCAATTACAGCAGCTTCTATGGCCAAATCATCATTTAAAAGGGAAAGCCAGAGGAAAAAACAGCGTCAGTGTGCAGCATCCTGCATCAGACTGCAAGATGGACTGGCCTGACTCTCAGCTGCTGCTGCTGCTGCAGGCAGCAAACAGCTCTGAGATTAAAGGCACAGTACGAAAAGGCAAAAAAGAAAACAAAACCAACCAAACAAACAAAAAAACCCAAAGCCCAAACAACAAATTACATCATTGATTTTAGCAACAGTATTTATTTGTTCTTTTATTGAATTTATAACTTTAATATTCACCATCAATTGCAGCGTACTCTGGGCTTTTTTCCTTTTTTTTCTGTATTTTTCCTTTTACTCCTCATAACTGCCTGCAGTGTCTAATACCCACTACAGACACACCTGAATTATTAAAAGCTGTCTTTTCAAGAGAGCTGAGGTGCTATGAAATATCTGGAAGGGCTGATATTGTTTCAATCATGCATTTGGTTTGGGTGCTTATCCAGATTTTTTCACACATATAACCAGAACAAATTTTTTTCCTGAAAGAATTAAGAATTGCTAGGCTGTCTAATCATAAGGCTGTTTGCCATAGCTGGCAATATTTCTGGTATTATATATTGCAATTATTTCTATTTGCCATAGCTGGCAACATTTCTCAGCAGGGAATTCACAAAAAGTCTAAAAGGGATTTGCAACACTTGTGCAAGGACCTCAAATTTTTGGCTCTTTAACTTCTATGATTCCCTGAATTTCAGCCATTCTGAAAAAGGCCATAAATACCCAAATATCAATTAGAAATTTGTATAACTTGGGATCCCATCATATACATTCCTGATCTAATTTCATAGAACCAGTCATGATTGAAATTAAGAATTTACTTACGTTTTACACGCTGAGAATCCTGAGGACTGATATTTTGAATTTCTCCTGCTCATATGGATGTTCACATTGTCTTAAAGGGAAGAAATGTAAGAAGCAGATCTCAAGCCTATGATTTTAGTACTGATCACTTTAGATTTTCTTTCCAAAATAGCTGATTGGTAACAGAGTATTTTAATTGGGGTATTGTTCATTTGAGGGGGAAGAAAAGGGATTTTGTAATTCCTAGTTCTTCTTGTCAGTCCTGTAAGCAGACATGCCTTTTTTTTCCCCTTAAACACAGAGTTTTCTGATCACCAGTGACATACCTTATCAGCTGCAGAGATGAAAAACATTTCCTAGACAGTTATCTCAGAATCACCTGTTAGAGAAAGGCCAGGTATCCTTTCACTGTTCCTTACACTGATGGGTAAAGCTGGTTGTTTTATGTTATAATGCCTCTTTTACTGCCTGTAGCTTTGCCTTGTTATCAGTGTTTCAAAAAGTTATGTTTGTGAGTTATGGAAACATCTTGGATTATGTGAGAGAAGGAGATGGAAATACAGATTCTCCATCCAGCTGAAATATCCCTCCCAAATTTCTTTTTGTCACCCAGTGACCTCTGTCATCACCAGCATCATCTTATCCTGCATCCTGCTCCTTCTAGATCCTGAGCTACACTGAAATGTGCCCTGCCAGCAACTACATGCCATAGCTAAAGATTTGTGCTGATTTAATTTGAGAACAAATTCATTTTTAAAAAGATCGAGCAGATGAAAACATAAATTATAACTGGAACCAGGGTGCAATTTGCAGGATAGCACTAAACTGCTACATTGCAGGAATGTGGCCATATGCTTGTGAGTGTAACATTTTGTCCTTTATTTTAATTCTGCTTGGCTCAAGATGGTTAGGAGGCTTTTACAAATGAGTTGAAGGAATGAGTCTGACACTTGAAACATACTGATCACTTCACTGTTCAGAGTGATTTTACTGGTTAACTCCATCAGTTTAGACTGAAAATCAATTAAAGAACATTGGACAAATTCTGACAAGAGTCATCCAGGTGGGATAAATCCAGATTTACAGCCATATAAATGAGGAAGATATGACCCATCTGGCATGAATAAAAGAAATACATAACAACAAGATCTTCCAGATGCTTTCAAATCCCTAGGAGGATCACTCCTTTTCTGTCATAAAGGCAGAGAACAACCTGGTTTAGTCCTGTACAGGGAAACCTGCACTATCAAAATTATCATAATGAAGAAACTCACAAATCATTTGCAAGCTCGAAGCAAAGTTTTCTGCTTGGACACGATCCGATCCCCACTGTGGCCGCACACTGACATTTACTGAGGGATTAGCACATCCTGCAGCATCTCATCCCGCACAGCACAGCACCACAGCCCCTGGCCCCACACAAACGCTGCTGTTTGATATCAGTGTGATTTGCACAAATGCTGCAGCTGTGCTGGCCCCAGGTGAGCTGACATTTGTGTTCATAGCTGTCAGAGGAGAAAGCTGCCCTGAAACTCAGACCTGGAGGGAGAGGGAATCTCAGCCAATGGCAAAACCCTGATAATAAGTGTAGAATTTCTTAGTTCAATCTCTTTTTGAGCTGGTTGTGGACTGAATCCTGCAGCTTACAGCAGGGGATCTCTTTGCCTTGCTCCCCTGTATCCCAGCCTCTGGGAAGGCGTTTTAGCTTCTGCCCAGCACTTGCTCCTGAGCTGACCCCACTCAGAGATGGGTGGTGACTGCATGGTTTTCGTCATAACCACAAGATCCCAAATTATTTAAAACAACAACCCAAACCCTGAAGGGCCAGAGTGCTCCAAGGGAAACACAGCCATGCACCTGTCTACAGGGACAGGCCAGGCTGGGGACTGGAGGATCAGCTGTGATTAGGACAGGCTGTGATCGGGCAGGATGTCACCTCATTGAAATGGGGAGGTGAGCTTGGAGTATCCACCGTGTCTTTGGTGAACAGATCCCCAAAGTTGTTTTCACCTCCCAGGGCTAGAGTAGCCCAGAGGTTGCTACCAGCAACCAAGCTGGAAGCTGGATCTATCAGTGCCCTGGGAACAAAGAATTTGTCTTTGTGCCTGAGGTTCGCACAACCCTTCACCTGTGCTGGAGCAGAACCAAAGGGCAGGACCGAGAGGCATTAAAGAGCCAAAAGGCTTTTTATTGCTGGAAGTTGAATTCACAGTCCAGTTTCTCATTTGATAAAACTCAAAGCTGTCAGCTACAGGCACTTCAGGGCAGATTCGCTGTGTAAGAGCACAATGTGCCGTACTCACAACTCTGATCTTGAAAGACATAAACACAAAGAATTCATTTCTCGCTCCTTTGTTCAAAATGTGTCTGTCTGTAAATGCTGATTATAAACTCATTTTCCATGAGATCCATGTTTTCATCCTTTCTCTCTACTACGTAAAAGAAAAATATCCAAAATGCAACAAAAAGAAAACTGGTCATCTGGTAAAGGTGGGATGTACAATGCATGATGATGGCATATGAGCAGTTCTTCTTACATTGGAGCACAATCTAAAACCTGAGATTTTCAGTAAACCAGAAAGGGCTACAGACAGGCTGTATCTGGGACAATCTTCCTACTTGTTCAATCCCTGCAGATTCACATCCTCAGTTGGTGTAAATCTGCACAGTCTGACTGATTCCTGCAGTGGACTGAGTTTACAGCAAGTATTAGTTGTTGTTGTTGGAACCACGGAGGACCAAGTCCATCTGTAGTCTGAAGAACTGGATTTATCCTTCTGACCTCTGCAGATACTGCTACAGCAAGGGGCTTAATGAGGAAAGGGAAAATTTAGGTACAAAGCATTGAATTAACTGTGAGCAAAAGACCTGTGGCATCACATAGTCCTCCCACCAAGGCAGGGACAGCTGCCAAAAGCAGTTGGTTAAAATTCATTTTACCATTCATTCTGAGACAGAGAGCAGACAGCAGAGCACAGACTAAGGGGCTGAACAGCTCACAGCCACCAGCACAGGATTTAGATCTGGTGCATCTTGAAGAATGTTTTAAATGCCCTGGAACACACACTTTCAGCCATGGGGTTCTGGAGACTCTGCTACAGACATGAGAGAGGGGCTCCTGCAAAGCCAAATGTGGAAGCCCTGCATTTTCACCTCGGGCTCAGGGCTCCCACTGGTGACTGAAGCTAATGATAGCAGTTTCACTGGTGGAACGCATTCAGGAATCATCCCCCCAGCGAGCAGCTTTAAATTAACCTGATTATTTCATCCCAGCTCTTTGACAAATGAGTCTGATTTATTTAGCTCATTTGAAACAAGTTCATTTTAATGAAGTTATTTATATAACCCTGTGATGCCATTAGCCAGATTACATGCTGTCCGAAGGGCATAATGCATGATCTCATTTCCAACTTAAACCCCTTCAATTTCTTTCATCCTCTAACTTAAGTAGCAGGAGATCAGAACATATGTTCTTCTGTTTCTCTCTAGATGGCAGAAAGTCATTTGACAGCTGCCAGGTATTATCAGCTCATTTAGTCACTTTTTCTCTAGCCTAAGAAATCAGATTAGAATGTGAAACATATTTCTGCTGAATCACATGGAAATATAGCCCTGTTTGAGGTCCAGAAACATATCACTGTCACTTTTGGAAATGGATAATGTTAACCTGGCCACTGCCCTTTCAATTCTCAAATTTGATTGCTGCTTAAATTGCTTCTGAGGATTATTCTCACCAGTTTTTGCATGTCTGTAAAAGGAAAAAACAAATTGGCTCGGGTTTCAAGTCCTACCCTGCCATGAATTTTCCAAGAGACCAACTTCTCACACTCATACTCACAGTGAATTTCCCCACATAAGTGCATGGGTGCATGGGCACATGGGCACAGAACTCCACTCTATAGAGGACCTGGCATTTTTGAGCCTTGCTCTGAACATGACAGAGCCCAGGACAAGGGACATGAACACTTTAAATCACTACTGAAACTGGGCCCTGGCCCTGGGTATAATCTTGCACTGAGACCCATCAGTTCTTTGTGAGTTCAGGTGGAATTGCCACCAGCAAGATAAATGCATCTGAAGAACTTGGCTATGCAGGACTGAACTGACGTTATTGATGTTATTTATAAAGTGTTGAGTTAGGAAACTACTACCTCAGGTCCATATATGTTCAAGCATCAGAGGCCTCTCCATGGTCCTTCTGATGCAAACTCAAATATTTCTCAAGGCGCTGGAGGAGATAGAAAAATGCTCTGCACACTTCTGGAGGATAACCTTGTCTCCCTATGTTTACCTCTGTCTCAAGTGTGAGGCATCCACAGAAATGTTAGGCACCTACATTCTAAGAGAACACATCCATCTGACCATCACTTCAGAAGTGGTCTCTGATGGACTGTTTTCTTATTAAAAGAAAAAAAAAATGGTACTCATTTCTCTTTGCCTGAGTGCTTCTGGCAAAATCCCTTCTCTGGGAGCTGGCAAGCCTCTGTCCAGGCTTCTCCTCAGTGTGCAATACGACTCCATGGGCATGTTCTCCTCAACAGTGAAGCCACCTAGAGAGATGTCTAAGGTAGTCCCCCTGCAGTCACTTCTGCTACATCCTGCAGCTTTCTTCTCTGGAATTTTAACAGCTTTATGGGTTTGTGCTGGAAACTGGGTCACTGGAAAGATCCAGGGCAAAGAAGAAAAACAGCAAAAATTACCTATTTTGGATATTTTACTTAACCCAGATCATTTCAGTCATGTAGCACTCTGGCAGGGATGGTGAGGCAGGGGGATCTGCTCCCTCTGTCCTTACACTGAGCCTGACACAAACATAGGGTAGGAAGCCTGATGCTCAGCTGGGCAGGACAAAACAGGGGTCTCACACCCAGCTCCCTGGAGCATGTAGGACTTTCACATTGCACTGTCACAGGAGAAATCTGAGGCTAGTGACAGAAATCCTGGCTCCAGGTGTGTGAAAGGACAACGCTGTGGCACATGGATTCGTTGTGTACTTTTAATGGCTTTGTAAGTATTTAGTTCCTCTCAATATCAGAAACTATAACTGATAATTGTATTTAGCTTTGCCATAGGAGAATATGTAGTCTAGTTCAAGTTATCATAATGGGAATTGGGTTTATTTTCATGGTTTCAAGGGGTCCTTTAGTATTATCAGTATAAAACTATTTTGCAAACCTACCCATAGCATAGGGAAGTGAGTTCGCCCCTGCTGTGGTTGCTTGTCTGCTTTTCAGGAATATCTGTATACATATATATATATGTATATATACACATGCATGAAAAGATAATAAAAGGAGAGAAATTTCTCAAATTGCCTGAAAACTGACATTCTTTACATTTAACCCACATTTTCTTAGACAATGTCCTCCCTATGTAGGTATCTGAAAAAATGACTAAGTGACTTAAACAGTGACTGTGGAGTGAGCTAAGCTTCAGAAGTTCTCTGTTTAGAAGACTTCCCGTTTTCATTTTTAAAACTTGTATTTCTTGATTACAGTGGCTTGTCCACTCTTCAGCCAGCCTCCAGTGTAAGGAATAGTGTGGACAAGACTGAGGTTTTTTATGCTACTGTGCAAACCATAAGTTGCTCCTGTGTGATCTTGTTGTCAGTCAATAAACAGATCTTTGCAAGTGTTACTAATTCAGGAAAGAAACTGTGATGTATTTGTCTTCACAAAAGATAGGTGAGGCAGGACAGTGCTGGTGTAAAGAAGAGTAGGCCTTAAGATGGGATGATGGTACAATTTCCTGTGCATCATCCAAGCAGTGTGGGTTTCTTTATTTCTCACTAAATCTGTAACTAAACATTAGCCTGTATGACATGTTGCCCCCAAAGTAATAATTATAAATACTAGTAATCAAAAACATCCCCTCCAATAAGAAATAAAACCTTAAACCTATATACCAAGAACATGCATGTGTCATGTCACCTAAATGTATATT
>VZRZ01001605.1:488746-549178 GCA_013398175.1 Climacteris rufus | reverse complement strand
CCGCTTCTCCCCGCTCCCGCCTGCGCGGCTCCCCGGCCCGCCAAAGCCCGGCCTTCTTCCCGCCAAGTGGCGCGGGGCGGAGCGGCACCACGGCCACCTCCTCCTTGCTCTTCCCCTTCCCCGTCTCTTTCCCCTTCCCGAGCTCCGGGCTCCTGCGGGTTCCCCCTCCTCTCTGCCGCCGGGCTGTTCTCCCCGAGGGAGCGCTGTCCGCAGCACCCGCAGCGAGCCCGCCCCCGAGCCGTACCGACTTGCCCAGGTTGGACGTCAGGAAGAGTTTCTGCACTGAAAAGTTCATCCCGTATCGGAACGAGCTGCTCAGGGAGGTGGATTGAGACACCATCCCTGGAGGTGTTTGAGGGAAGACCGGCAGCGGCACTCAGTGCCCTGGTCCAGCTGGCACGGTGGCGCTGGGTCACACGTTGGACCGGCTGAGCTCGGAGCCCTTTCCCAAGCTCACTGTGTGATTCTGAGACTCCGTTCGGCCCCAGCGGCACAGCAGCTGCTCTCCAGGCTCATCCCGCGCTGGAAAGCAGTGCTGGCCTTTGTCATCTCCCGTTCTCTGCAGCCTCAGGCATCTCACTGAAGAGCTGGACAAGACCGAAGCCTTCGGCCGGGCCGTGCCCACAGTGTCGCTCCTACCTGCCCTTCTAAAGCCACGATCCTTTCGTGCCATGTGTGTCATCGGCTTCCTGCTTCATATTTTATGGACACGTTTGCTCTCTCACTAAGCATTGGCATTTGCTTTTATTTGGTCTCATCTTGTTGATCTCAGCTTCTCCCATGTCTCAGTGTCACTTTGCATCCTGACCTGTGTCTGATTACAACTATTCCCAGTGGGGTGTCCTCTGAAAATTTTCTGGCTATAATCTCTGCTGGTTGGAACAAACCAACTCTTCTCTGAATATTTCTTTGCTAGTATCTCTTGGAAGTCAAGGTTTTTGTAAGAGTCACTTAATTCTCAGATAAAACCCAGCTTTCTGATAATTGTTGTGATTACAGGAGTTATGACTGCTAATCTCTCAATTAAGAGCCTGAAATACAGGTATATATCATGGAAATTAAGGAGAACAGAGGACTATGGATCATAAAATGCTACCTTTCCTTGCATCAGGCATCTTTCCCACTAATTAAAGCAATGAAATGGCTTTTTTTTGTATAAATTTATATACTTACTTTTATGTATGGAAGTAAAGGAAAACGTAAAGTATATGTGGGGTGTGGATATTTTTCTATGCTGCTATCCACTATAGATGGTTTTGTACAATTTGAAATTAATATGATTTATTTAGCAGAGCTACAGTTGGAAATGATGCATATACGTCTATGCAAAAAATGCTTAGAAATGCTAGGCATGGCAAATGAAACCAAATCACCCAGAGCTCTGCTTGTAGCTGAGAGATAGATCAGCTCTTAACCTTTATTATAATTTGCAAATACCATTGAAAGCTAACATGTATAATTTAGGTAAAAACAAACTTCTTTACTGATAAAGACTCTTAATTAATTAAAAAGTAAACTCCAGAGGCAAACTACAAGTAAGAAATGCCAAAGGCAGAAGACACTCATTACTGCATATTCAGATAAGTTATTTAATGTACACAATAAGCATCAAAAGCAACTGGAAGAGGAAATTGAATATTTTCATAGCAAAATAATATGCTACTTGCATATGAAAATCTGGTTGATTCAGACTTAGCTGAATGTGCAACATCTGTGGGGATCAGTCTTGAAAAGGCTGAAGAATGTGCTTGAATGTAAGCATGCAAATAGACATTACTTGTGTGCTTACAGCTGATTATGTCCTTAAATCTGTGCATAACCAGAGCTATAGCTGGTTATCAAAGATTGCCTGACAACATAAATAACATTTCATTTAAATAAATTAATATTAAAGTGGATTTGGTTTGGGTTTTGAGTTAAAGTATTTCTACAGTCTTCTGTTGATAGCTCATTTGTCACAGTATTTACTAAGCAAAATTTTATTTATATGCAACTATTTTAACCATAGTAATTTAACAACAGGCTGTGCTGAGCATAGGGGTATGTCACCTAGTGAGTGTATAGTTTATTTCAGGAAGACTTCACATGTCTTCTTTCCTAGGAGGAAAAAAAGAGAAAGATTATACATTTTGCTTTTAGATTAGAGAAAAATATGTTAGGAAAATAAGTATATACAGAATGTATCAGTATCCTGCTATAGAAACATACATGACATAAAAAACAAACAGAAACAGATTTTTTTCTCTCTTTCTGTTCTTATAGATCTTTCCAATTTTCTTGTAGAGTTTTAGCTATTTTGTTTTCCATCACAGTATCATGTACTCTAAGTCCTGTGTGAACTGAATGTAAAATGGTGGTGTCATTTTGAAATTAACACCACTTACTTTTCTTGGGTATGAAATGGCTACACAAGATGTATTCACAGGAAAATCAGACTAAGATGCAGGCTAAAAATCATCGACTAAAGAAATAATTATTGCCATCATTAGGCCTTGAAGATTAGTATTCCATGATCTGAAAGGGTATATGGAAAAAGTATATGTTGATAGTAACTGCATATAAATTACAGAGAATTTTGAGGAAAAAATGTAGGGAATGTGTTGGAGCATTTTATAAGATAAGTCTATAAATATTAAAATGCTTGTATTTTAATTATAACACACACATAATTTCAATATTTACCTAAGCGAAGTGCGGGGTGAGGCTTACTGTATTTATATATATATATATAAAAATAAAATATTCTATGCTATGCTATGCTATGCTATTCTATTCTAGCCCGTGTCAGCCTCTATGGTGGGAGTGATTTCTTTCATCTATTCAAAAACTGTGCCTCTGACCTCAACAGAATAACCAGAATTAATACAAAATGCTGACATTTTCTTTGTGTACTTTGTTAATGTTGAATGCTTTTTCCATTAGACTTCTCTGTGTGTTCAGGCCATGCCTCAGTTGCTCAGTTGAGGAAATCAGACACCCATGACCTAAAGAGAAACCATGTCCAAATCTAGCCCTTCTCAAAAGATTTGGGGACACTGCACTGAATTGCTCGAAAATCTCCTGTGTCCTGCAGGTCTTTCCCCTGGAGGAGCCAACTCCGAGAGTCACAGGCCACTAAAGCTGTGCAAGGCAGAGTCCCCTGCAAAGGGAAACCCAGGGCAGTGTGGCTCACAAGTCCCCCAGCAGCATGATGTCACCTAAAACCATCCCACCTTTCCTGGAGATTCCCTTTGGGCTTAGAGAATATGAAGCATTTTCCCTTCCTGCCTCTCTGTGTGATTCTTCCTTCCTTATCCTGAAATCTCCTCAGCATGGAGAGAGGCTCCTGTGTGCCCTTTCCACAAAATGCTCAGAAGCCCATGAGAAGGATCTTTCTGTGCACGTTCCTGCAAGTTGAACTGCAGCCTCTGTTAATAAACTGCTAATCTGAGTGGAGTGCTGCTAATGGAGAAATGTCATGGTAAGACTTCTCTTCCAAGTCCTGTGGTGATTCCCACTTTGCGCTCCTTTATCATCAAAAAGAATATGAGCACACTCTCAAACACTACTGAAAATAAAAAAAACATAATGAATAGTGGTAATTCCAGTTCATTCAGGATGAATGAACACAAAGACATGGTTTTCAATGCCAAGACACTGGACTATGGTTGTGAGGCAATTCTTTTCTGAAGAAATATTTATCATCACATTACCTCATCCCAGCTGTTACTTAAAGATTGAGGGTTTCACAGTTAAATAAGTCAAATCATTTAATATCATCATGTCTGTGTTTTGCAAGCTAGAACATTGAGTGTTTGTGTTTTCCATAATGCTTGTGTTTTCCTCAGTGTGTCCTTTCTGAGGAGTCAGTCATACACCATGACTGATTCCTGTTCCAAGTAAATTTTATTGCAATGTAAAGACCTCTTATGAAGAAGTGTGTTCTTTGTGAAAGGAGAAAGAATGAACTTACCACTTAAAAATTCTGCTTATACAATTGCAGTGCTTTCCCAGCTACATATTCAATGAACTCAGCGCTCTTTGGATCTAAGTTGGGAGGAACTTTAATGGTGAAAGTAGGTGAAGTCAGAATGTTCACATCTACCACAGTTTCATCTTTACTGGAGGGATCCCCAGGTACCACCTAGAAAAGATCAGTACTTTAGATGCTACAAACTACTGTGTACTTTCATTTTTGTTTATACCTATTGTTCCCACTGTCTTTAATAGGGGAAAATTAAATAGGGAAATACTTCAGTCTTGTCTACTTTCTTTAAATTGCTTTCTTTTGAAAAGGCAGTGGGTGTCTGAATTTATGCCAAAGCTTATTGTAGGTGGTGGAAACAGCTGACATGGCACTGCCAAGACCATATTAAAGAACTGCATGTTAATGTTTATACCATGAACTACATCTGTAAAGAACTTCTGTTCTCCTAATGAAAACTTGTGAGCTGTCCCACTAAGTTCAATAAAACATTTGTGTGATTTAATTTATTCATTCCTGTGTTTTTTTTTCTGAATCAGACTTAGTTCTGTAGCTGTATTTTCCTAGAATGAATAGCTCAGACTCAGTTGGGAATGTGTGCCTGTCCCCTTGTTCCTATTCTGTGGATCTTTTTGGTGAATTGTGCCATCATTTTGTATGAAGTTCTTCTAGTAGTAGTGGTAATTCACTATATATCAGTGTACTTCTGAGTTAGAAGAGAGAGTGAGATCTGTCCCTTGCTCAGGAAAATGGATTGAATTTACCTTGAATGTATCCTTGTGTGTGAGATACAATTAATTTTTTTTACTGTGTGAGATGTAATTAATTGTTTTTACTGAAATATTGACTGACGCTGTCAAGCACGTGCAGTTTCCACTGCAACAATCTGTGTAACACTTGCCTTCTTTGAACCCTGGAATATATAGGTACAGACACAGATAGCTAGACATTAATTGATGCACCACGGATGTGTTACTGACTGGGGCAGTGCAATTTATCTGCAATTTAATCTGAGGCCAGTCAAAGCTGCAGTATCAATTTACTCTTATCAGACAGTGATTCAGGTTAGCCTGTCAGCCATCCATCAGACTAAAAAGATTTAGAGGAAAATAGTTTCTAATCTCAGGAGTTTCAGCTCATCGAGGGATTACCAAGCACACACAAATTCAGGATGAGTAGGAACGTTCTGTTGTAAACGCAAACATTACACATGTGCAGACATCCACAGCCCCCAGGAGCACGAGTAGGAGCAAAGCACAGGTTAAAGGCAGCAACAGCTCCCTTCAGAAGAGAACCCTTACCTTAACTATGTTGAAAATGTTTTCTGGTCCAATGGTCATATTGGATAACTCAGACACCCACCCAAATCGTTCTTTCATTTTGTTCAACAAGTAGGAAGTGTCTTCCGTGTGATGTCGAACCACCTGGAGAATCTGCTCGTACTGCTCCCCTGAGAGATTAACCAGCTTAAAGGCTTCATCAAACTTTATGTGCAGCTCAGGGACATTTGGGCAATCTGTTAGAAAAAACAGTGTTATGTCTTGTACTTAGTCTTTCTGTCTGAAGTGATGAAAACTGTCTGGCAAGGGGGCACGGTTTGGGTTGGTCTTTAAATAATGCTGAAAAAAGGAGAATAATTTTTGCTGACTTATTTTGGTACATTTAGTTTAGGCTCGTAGTTACTACATGGAATCATTGTCCCATTTGTTGTATGACAAAGATTTATGAAGTTTAAGGTTTATATATTTCATGGCAATAGATTTTCTGTTAATGCTAAGTGAGAACTGGTAGATCTTACATATAGCAACTTCATAGTCTCCTTATATATTATGGGGTTTTTTAATTGCTCACATTCCATTATGAATCTATCCCAGGTATATAGACTGCAAGGCAGGGACTGAGGGAGCAGAGTTCCTCCCCCTGTAAGAGATCAGTTTTGAGAGCACATGGGGAACCTGAACGTATGTAAACCTGTGGCACCTGAGGGAAGTGACTGATGTAGTTGCCAAACCACTCTCCATGATATTTGAAAAGTCATGGAAGACAGGTGACTGGAAAAATCAAAATATTGCACCAATTTTTAACAAAGGGTGGAATGAAGGACCTCTGTCAGCCTTACCTCTGTGCCTAGGAAGATCATGGGACAGATCCTCCCAGAAGCTGTGCTTAGGCACATGGAAGACAGGGAGGCAATTTGAGACAGCCAGCACAGCTTCACGACAAGCAAGTCCTGCCTCATCAACCTACAGGCCTTCTATGATGGAATGACTCCATCAGTGAGGAAGGAACAGGTTAGAAAAGTCATTTATCTGGACTTTGTAAAGCCTTTTACGTGGTCCCCCACAACATTCTTCTCCCTAAACTGGAGAGAAATGGATTTGATGGGTGGACTGTTCAGTGGGTGAAGAATTGTCTGGATAGTCATCTCCAGAGAGTTCATGTCCAGATAGAGATCAGTGACAAGTGGTCCATGCTGGCACCAGTATTGTTGTCTATGACAGGGACAGGGGGATGGAGTGCACCCTCAGCAGGGTCACAGATGCCACTGAGCTGCGTGGTGTGCTTGGCACACCCAGGGCATGGGAGGGCATCCAGGGGGACCTGGACAAGCTCCAGAATTGGGCCCAGGTGAACCTCCTGAGGTTCAATAAGGCCAAGTGCAAGTGCTGCACTTGGGATGGGGCAACTCCTGGTATCAACACAGGCAGGGATGAACAAACTGAGAGCAGCATTGCTGAGAAGGACTTGGGGGTGCTGGGAGGTGAAAAGCTGGCAATGTGCACCTCTGCTCAGAAAGCCAAACCCAGCCTGAGCTGCATCAAAAGAATCATGGCCAGCAGCCTGAGGGAGGTGATTTTGCCCCTCTGGTCAGACCTCTGCAGTACTTCATCCAGTTCTGGAGTCCTCAGTGTAGAGACACATGGACCTGGAGCGAGTCCAAAGGAAGGCCACAAAATCTATTGGAGTGCTGGAGCACCTCTCCTATTTATCAGGACAGGCTGAGAGTGCTGGGGTTATTTAGTCTGGCGAAGAGAAGACTCCAGGGAGACTTCTTGTGGCCTTTGGATATAATTTGTGGCTGTCACTAACTGAAAGGTGCCCCTAAGACAGATGGGGACCAGCTTTTTATCAGGTCCTGTGGACAAGAGGTAATGATTTTAAATTGAAAGAGAGTGGATTTAGACTATATGTAAGTAAGAAGTTTTTTACAATGAGGGTGGAAAACACTGAAACAGGTTTCCTGGAGAGGTGGTAGATGTCCTGTCCCTGGAAACTTCCAAGGTCAGGTTGCATGAGCTTCTGAGCAACCTGTTCTAGATGAAGATGTCCCTGCTCGTTGCTGGGGGGTTGGTCTAGATGACTTGTAAAAGTGCCTTTAAACCCAAATTATTCTATGATATAATTATTACACATATTTCTGTTGAGTGTTAAGACCTAATATTTATCTTACAATAGCTTAACAGTAATATGAGACTAGTATCTTCTGCCACGAATTCAGAACTGAAGATTGCTGTTTTTTTCTTTACTAAAATAAGGTTTTTAACAAGCAATTTTTTTTAATGCAAAATTTACTCTGTAAAAATTCGATTTATTTTCTGCCAAATAGGATTATCAAGGGACACCTTCAAGCTGATAGTACAGTAACAAACTAATATCTATAATACATCGGTGTAGATAAAATTATATTTTTAGTAGTCTGATATTCTCTTAAAAATGTTTCCTTCTATCATTAATGTTTGCCACACTGGAGATATTCTGAATATATTTCGGTTTAAGCATATTCCATGGCTTTTAAGATCTAAATAGCTGTGGAAATACATGTATTATGTATATGTAATACATGTATTATGTGGAAATAGATGTATTATGCTGCAGTGGGAGTCCTAACAGCAGCTCTAGGTGATCAGTCTGGATGTTTCTGGGGTGGGCAGTGCTGACAGAGCTCTGCCAGCTCCTCACATACCGACATCAAGTCCCCTTTTTGTCCTTCTTGTCAGTTCTGTTTGCTGACTTGGTTCAACAAAAAGTAATGACAGGCTCTTCAGCACTTCCTTTCCTTGTGAGGAGCTGGAGATACCTGGTGTTAAACCTGGTTGCCAGCAGGAGAAAGGAGTGTCAGGAGCTTGAGCTTCTCCCACTTTCTGCTCAGCACTGCATCCCTAATACATGGGCATTTTGTTACAGACTGTGGAACTGCCCTTTTGACCAGCGGTCTGCTAACAACTGAGTTACACTGACACTCTGTGGAGACAGCAGGGAAAGCTAATGGAAATCATCTGGAATGGGGAATGGTGGTTGTATCCGTAGTTACAGTAAAAACTCAGTGACTGAGTGTTAATTCCCAAAAATACAAAAACAGCACGGTAGAAAATGAAAACCTCAAAATCTATAAACCAGTGATCAATGCATTACGGGACAAAAAAAAAACAAAAAAAGGAAAATATCTATTTACCATGCAGAAGGTTGTCTTGACATTTCTGGCATCTCTCGTGAAACTGTGGGCATCCAGAGGAGTTCTCCCGAAGCTCCCTGCACTGAAGTCTCTGGCGCCCTGACACAATTTTTGAAAACATGCCACTTCTGTCGAGATCTAGAATGAAGTCATAGTATTTTTAGACTGACATTAAACTTAGGGTCTTTGTAAGTATGCATTCATTACCTAGCCTGAGTCCTAGAATATAATTTCTTGCCCTTAATCCAAAGTATTTGGCATAAATCCCCCTTCCCCCTCCTTTCTCTCTCTCCCACAAATATAAGGAATAAATTATTAAAGAGTAGATGTCAGTAGAAGGTACAAATAATGGGGTTTTTTTTCAAGGAATTCATGTCCCTGTAATATATTCCCTTATAAAGACATAGTAGTGTATTCCCCACTAATAACGAAGCAATTGATAATATTATTACACATTATTTCTACAACATGTGAGTTCTGGTAAGATCTTTTTGACTCTTTGAAGTCAAGATGTTTCATAATCACATACAGCTACATGAGAGCACAGTACCAGAGCTTATTTCTGAGGTAACATGGCTCATGATATAGAAAAAATTAAAAATCTCTCTTGAAGAATCACTTAACTTTATATTTCCTGATGATCATATAATGGTTATGTCACCTGCCATTCAGAGTTATGGCATGTGCTCACAATGATTTGTTTATAGATAGGCACTGGCAGGTATTTGTCCTATTTGCAAGAGTAAAATATGAAGCTTATTTGTATTCTAAAAGTTGGCCATGGTCTTTTTCCTTCACTGAGCATTGTCACCAAAGGTATGCCCAGGATTTTCTGGTCACTAAAAAACCTGATGGCTGGTCTTTGATTGGCTGGTGTTTGATTGGCAAACTACATTACTGCTGTAGCCTGGAACAGGATTTGCAGCTGTCAAGCTGAACTTAACATCATTTGGCAAGGGCAGGGATATGCTTTGACATCTCACAAAATTACCCTAATTTTTGAAAATTGGTGACCATGTTAATAAGAGATGATACAAATCATATCCTGACAAATGCTGAGATTAAATCTGTCAGTCAGCCTTATGAAAACCTGCATCTACCCTGAATTCAAGTGCTCCCGAGGAACTCCTGTAAATGCTTTGAGAATTGCCATGAAAGTCAAGCTGTGTAGGATCCATAAGTCCCCCTGGAACATTTCTCTGAGATTTCTAGGTGACTTCTACCCGTTCCTTTAACTGACAAAATTATCCTTTTCCCATGCTCTTTAACCAGGAAAGCCTCCAGATCTTCCTTGCAGTATCTCACACTAATGTACTGCAAACTGAATAATTAGCCATAGTTTAGCAATCCCGAGGGGTTGGATGTCATTGACAGTGCAGTAGCTTTTCATTTTCTAACACTTGCCTTTGGTTTGTTCCGGCACATCTCTTCTAGAATCTCTGTATTCCTCAAACACGTCGGTGATGACCTCCCTGACACCTTCAAACACCGTCCTACTGAAATCCAAAACCCCCTGCAAGAAGCCGGGCACAGCCCAGCCTTTCTGCGGGCCCTCGTTTCTGCTGGTGTCCTCAGGCAAAGCTGGCATGCTGGGGGACTCACTCCAGTCCAGATCAGACATGAAATACGTCTGAAAGGACTGGTCAAATTCTTTTTGCATGTGCTTGAAAAAAATGAAACTTCTGTCAAATATTAAGCCCACATCCGATAACAGCTGGCTAAATATATCTTCCATTTTTACTAGCTGGGTATCCTCTTTCTCAGGCTTTTCATTAGACTGGATGTCTCTTCCTTGATCCTCACGAAAAGTAAATATGAGTGGAGGTATTTTCCTCAAAAAATCTTCAACCTGTGTGTAAGAAGGAGACAGATCAGCTGCCTGACAAATTATCCGTTTCTTATCTCAGGTAGGTGCCTCTAGTTTTTGTCCTTCAAATAGCCATAGAAACAGTGTCCTCATAATAACCGGCACAGCGTATTCTCTGAAGCAATTTAAGACGCTAGACCCCCAAAGAGGGAAAGTACATTCAATCTAAATCATTAGTTCCAAATCAGATCTGGAGTAAAAAGGTTACCAGTTGCCCTTTAATCTGTGAAGGCTCTCAGTTATTATCAGCATTGGAGTCTCTTCCAACAGACGATTTGGGCTTTACCTTGGAAAGACAGGAAATGCATTTCTGTGTACTCATGTGCAGTGTAGGGAGCAGAAGGTGATTGTTCTCACCCTGGTTTGGAAATAGCCTGCCCTCTCTCACCAATGGGAAAAAGAAATCTTATACCCCTTTGCTCTAAACCTTTTCTGAAACACACCATGTTTTATGTTTAAGTTATTGTATTTTTCAGTACATGGAGGGGCGGGTGGGTGAAAGCAAGGTGGTCTGGCTAACATTTAAGTAGCAGTAATTCCAGTTTTGTTTGTGAAGTTCATTGCATTTGAAGCATATTCCCGAACAAAAAAAGTGTGATTACAATTTTGTTTAATTTTGTAGTAATAATAACGTGCCAGCCAGGAAAGCATATTTTCTTTCTGGTAGAATTAGGGGAATCTTCTTTGCTGACAAGTTCCTTTCCTTTAGAAGTTAAACATTTTAAAGCTTTTTTGTTACTTAAAGAGTCCATTTAAAATGAATATAGGAAAGAATGATGTCATAGTAAGTTGCTGATTTCTTTTTCCCATGTAATTTTACTAACTAGTATCTACACTTTTAACTTTGCTGATTTTCAGATGGACCAAAAAGAATCTATGTGGTATTTTTCACAAACAGTTATCGAGCATCTTAATGCAAGTCCTACTGGGAGACAAAACGTTTTCTATTTGGAATGAGTCTGTTGGAGCCAGGGGAGTAATCGTTTTCCATGGAGTCTTGCCAGGGTGCAACTGGACTCGTTTTGGCTCAACATTCCATGAACATAATCACACGTAATCTCTGCCATAAAAACCTCACATTTCCAGACCCTTCAAATAGAATTAATTGTAATAACCTGGTATAACTGGCAGATCTGGATACTGAGAAAATAAGATGTGCTGTCTCTAAAACTCTTAGGTGAATTCAAGAGTATTCTCTAGAAGCAAAGTTTCTTCCTACCTTCCTCTTAAAGTTTGAGACACCATGTTTGCAAGTCGTATAATATCTCATGCAGGTACTTTCTAAACAAGATTCACATTCATCCCATAGATTTTTCAAGGATACTTGGCATTGTCTTTCTTCTTCTTCCAATCTTGCCTTTACTTCATCCATAAGTCGCAAGGCTTGCTGAGTAAGAAAAAAGATTCTGTTGAGGGCAATTTTCAGATTAGTATTCTGAGTACTTATCCCAGTGTTAATCACTCATTTTGGTTATTTATGGCTCCTTTTTTTGCTAATCCTTATCCTTAGCCATTAGGGTAGGTTGTCTTTTAAGCTGCAGTCACATAGCAGAGAACTGAAATTGAAAACCTTCTTATAGGATTTTTCTGATTTTTCTCAGGGGGCAGAGCCTACAGAAGCAAATGGATCTCTACAGTCTACCAGGATCTTTGATGTTATAAAAAAACCCCACACATCTTTCTGTGTAAGAAAAATTCAACATCCCACATGGTCATGTGCTCAATGTATCATTTTTTCTCCATATCATCTGCACAGTATTCATCTGTCCCACAAGTAGTCCTGGTTTGTTTCTTTTCTCTATCTTTAAGGGACTGTTATTTCATGAGGCTAGGTCCTTGCCATAGGTAAAGTCTTTCTGTAATGCAGAAATATGTAAAAGTACAGCATTTCTGCTATTTGGGAATATATTAATCCAAAGACTGTAGTGAGGGGTTTTTTTCCTGCTCTTGTGGAAGTGTGAGGCACTCCTTCCATACTGACAGGAAACAAGATGCATTTTACAATGCTGCTTCTGTTTACTTCAGTTAGAGCACAAAGCTGAGCAGATCAGAAGGAGCATTTTTGGAATAGACTTGACAATGGAAAGAGAAAGGTTCTTCCTATTGAAGTAGATTACACATCATTCATTTCTCTCTCCAACTGCAAATTATTTTAATAGTTTTAGTTTCCAAATGATGTTCCAAGTTCTTTCTAAGTATGACAGAATCCTTTTAATTGGTTGGGCTTATTCCTTTTCTGGCAGCATTTCAATAGGGAAGGGACTCACATAAAAGGAAAATTCTGTCAGAATGTGCTTGATGGAGACAGTAACTGCGGTCTTCCTAGTCTATGTTTAGTTATTTTCTGATCTTTCTAATACATTTATTCAGTGTTTTATGAACTCTCACTGTGGATGTAAGTTCTGTGTAAATGAAATCATCCAGTAAGACCTAACAAGAGTGTAGATAGTGGGAGTGCACTGGTGTTCCTTAAGATGCTAGAAAGCTGTCGGGTGCTTTTGGCTTTCTAATACAAATAGTTCAGGCTGACTACCAGATGCTGGGCCAAGAGTGAATTTTCCTTCAACTTCATTGAAACCAATAGTTAGGATATTTGTATTTTTTAAAATATACAGTAACCTCTCTTTTTTCAGATCATCTGAGCACATGGCTCTGAGCCTAGGCATTGCACTAGGACACTGGAAATTTCCCTGATTCACTGTACTTTCTTTAGAGCACATAATCGTTTGTGGCTTTGATTTTTTTCCTGAAGGTCTGAAGTTTGCCAAGCGAGCTGGAAAAGGTCCTGTGACCCCAGGTGTACAGAGATATGGAGCAGAGATGCTGGCCCTTCTGCACAAAACACTCTGCTACAGTTGCCTGCAGTTGTGCTGGTGTGAACTCAGGGATGCAGGGGATTTTTAGGAATAAGAAGTAAGTTCCGTTTTCTTCTGCTAGTGAGTCAAAGGGGCAGAAACAGATTTTCTCTCAATCCTGTGACTGCAGAAAGAGATGTATGCTGCTTGGAGTGTACCTACAATGTGGTTTATATTCTCCCCAGAACAAACAAATAAAAAAAAACCCAGATGAATTTTTTACCTGTTTTTCTTCACTGCTCTTCTTCAGGGTTTTCATCAGATCTATGTGCTTATCTTCATTTCTTTCCATCATAATTTTCATCTGCTTTATACCAATCAAAGCTTTCTTTACCTCTTCATCTACATACTTCTCCCCAACTTCAGATAATTCTAAAAAAAGCCAAATTATACAGTGACTTAATCAGATTTTAACACTATTGCAAATTGTCATGCATTGGTGATGAAGGAGAATGAAACAGCTCTGTTTCCCTACAGTGGCAGAGCCAAATCTTGAGCCAGGGAATGCTGAATAAGACTGAGCCAAGACAATTTCCCACAGATAAGAATCTGGCCCAGAGCTTTTGCAAGGATCATATGTGTGTAACTCAAGATATATGTTCAACTGTCCCACAGCTGATTATTGAATCCCAGAACAACTGAGGCTGGATGTTCAGGACATCATCCTAGGTTTGGGATATCTGCAAGGATCACTCAGCAGTTTTCTAATGACATAACCTTGTGTTTATATTTGATTTAATAGCAGCCTGTGACAGCTTCCCTTTACATTTTGAAAATGTATATTACAGGTGCCTTCAACCTGTTTTCATAAAAATGCAATTTCTAGACTTCCTGTGAAGTAATGACCAAAGAGCTGTGGTGAAAACCTGGGCTGGCCCATGTGTTGCACCTTGCAGCTCTCCATGATTGCCTGCCCTTTATCTCTATTTGTTCCCTTTGTGGAAATACCCTGAATATCACTGCAGCTGTACAAAACAAGTAAAACCACATCACCTCGAGACTGCCAAAAGCATGTCAATCACTTCTTCCTTTATATCTTTCTTCCTCACCCCTAACTTTTTGTTTGTTACAGAAATACTATTAACTGAAGCACAGGATTATTTGATGGCTGATCCTCTTTCTAGCCACAAAATAAACCCATGCTTAGAGGTGTATGTATGCAGAAGAGCTGTTATTTTCTAAATCAAGTCATTTTATTTAAATTGTTTGTAAAAGCCACCTTTTCCAACAAAGTATGTAAGTGTAGAATAAATCTTTTTGAAGATTTTTTTAAACAAACAAGAGAGTTCAAAACCTGTTGAGTTAAATTTTGGGCTCAGTTTATATTCTAATTATCCATAAAGAACCAAATAAATTATACAAATGATGTAAATAGGTTTTTTTTGGCCAGGTGATGCTTGCTTGTTCTTACCTTGCGTGTGTGTGCGTGCATGCAGTCAGTTTTATTATGCTTTCTAAGCTCCACACATGAAAGTGGAACTTCTGGTTGCCAGTGAGTGTGGAAATCAAAATCTCTGCCCAACTGGAGAGCTGGGCCCAAGGGCTTCCAGCACACCCTGGCAGGAGAGGAATACATACCCTTGAGGTTGTCCCTGAGATTCAGTTCCTCCTGCTTCGTCGGTGCACAGCGATGGCCCTTCAGACACAGCACATGTATTATAAATATCCAGGAGCACTTCATGTTCTTTCTGTTAAAGGAACACGTCGGTGCAGCTAAATGAAACCAATGTCAGGAAGCTCAAATGCCTAGGTACACTAAGTAAATATAAATACTGAATGTGATACTAAGCATTTTGTAAGTTCCCGTTAATTTTGTCTTTAATTGTGATTTTTGAGATTTACAGCACACACCTAAATGCTACTCTTGGTGAAAACACATGAGTAAGAAGCTTGACCTCATTTGTAATTATCTATTTAGATTAATAAAAAGAATTCCACTGAGTTTGCACAGTGGTTAACAGAATCAGGACAGGTATATAAAAAACCAAAAGCTTATGCAGATCAGTCTGTCCCTTTTCTACCTTGTGAAACACACTAATTACTGATTTCACGTTGTGTCCTTACTTCATATTAAAAATGCATGCATGCTAAACACTATTGCCAGTTTTAAAGAGGGAAATTTCTGGAATGCTGTTCCCTTCCAAATATCCAATTCCTCTCATTGTCCTTCAGAATAAGTCTTAATATAAGAGACACAATTATAGGTGTGCCAAGAAATTGGCAATTAGATCAGTCTTGTAAACAAACAGATCAGCACTTGAAATAAATTCCCACAAAATAAGGGAAAGAAATTACATTTGGTTTATTTCCCTCCTAAGAGCAAAGGAGAAAGTTTTATACAACTGCATTTTATAGTTCTCATCTAATTAAGTGAACACAGTATTTAAGTGTCTTCTTGTTAGCCAGTAGAGCCTTCTTGGAGATGTAGTTGTCAGCTGCAAGAGCATATGTAAATTAAAAGCCTGGCTTTGTTTATAGCCTGGATTTACTTCTATAGTTACTTCATACTGTACCTTTACATTTATGACAAAAGACCAATTAACTTTGCAAAGAAATACAAACACACTACAAAAGAAAAGTAAAAAACCCAAGTATATTTACCATTAATACTGAAACACCTCTTCAGCAAAATTGCTCCCTGCGTCAGGAAGGGGCTGGGCTGTGTTCTGATCTAATTTCTGGGAGTGTCAGGGATTTTGCCATGTTCTACTTATCAGATGAGAAGGTACTTAATCCTATTAACGGGACGTTTTGTCATTAGGCTGGAGGATTTTGCGTGTATGGGACGTCGTGATCATCTCTCTGGGCAAAACCACCAGGGGGAGTGTTGGGCAGAATTGCCTAATTTAATGTAATTTGGAACTGCTCCTTTTCTGTAGTCAGTAGCGTTTTGTCTTGCTGGCTCTTCCATCGTCTTACTTTTTACTTTAGGAGACATCTGCAGCTTATGTTATTAGCGAAATTGATACCATTAGTTTGGCTAAAAATAGTTTCTGACATTTAATCTCTTCAGCATAGTTTTAGTTTGCTATAAAAACCACTGAATTATGTAAGGGCTTTCTTTGTACACACACTCTAAAAGTACAGGAGTTGAAAAAGAACCAGGAATCCAGATGCAGGCCGGCATATGAGCAGATTCTGAAATGAGATAAGCAATTTTTGGCATTTTGTACATCATTAAACTTGTCAGTGTTTTGGAGGTTTGCTTGCTTAATGCTATTTCTGTCAGTTACTCCATGTCTGTGAAATATGTCTGAGATCTGACTTGTACGAAGTTTTGGATGCTTTGAAATGAGATATTTAAATACTAACAGATGCTTGATATAAAATATGTACAGGCATTGTTAGCAAATCATATCCCACCTTGTGATATTCAGCATTATTACTCCCTTGCAGTCAAAGAGGAGACAGGGAAAGTGGACGCCTGTAGCCCACGGTCTGTAGCAGCAGCTTTAAAACATCCTTTTCTATTTTGTTTACCTCATCATTCATAAAAACCAACTGATGATTGATAGTTAAGATTTAGCACAATTAATGCTGCTTAGGCAAGAAATTTGAGGGGTTTATTTTTAAACACATTATCAGAAAGAGTGAAGAGCCTATTAGTTCTAATGGGAACTGCAAGTCCCCAATTTGCATTAAAAATCAAGTTAGCTCCACTCTTCTTTTCTGAAAATGATGGAAGGGAATATGTATTTTTTTATCATCTTTATGAACTGCTGTCTCATTGAATTGCTGCTAACTCCTCGACCAAAACTCATCGGTGCCCAAAATCTTTCAAGTTCTCCTCTGTGGAAATTCCCAAGCAGGAACCTTTGCAGGCAATCCCCTGGCCAGAGTGTTTGTTAAGCATCCCTGGGTCTTGGGCTGGAGTAGAAGGGGCAGTCTCCCTCAGGGCCTCATGCTTGATTTAGGAGAGAAGGAAAGTAGAAAATACATTTGCAGGAAGGCAGACAGTCTATTACAAACACTCGTGAAATGTGTGGTTTTAGCCTGCATGTGTAAAGAATCCTAACAAAGACTTTAATCTTCCACTGCAAGGGTTTGTCCACTCATTTTTTACATTTATGTTTGCTAATATTCATTTACTAGCAGAAGTTCCCGCTGGCCTTTCTGAACCTGACTGTATATAGAGAAAGCTTTAGTCAATGCAGAGTAAAAAGCGTGGTTTCAATATATCACTCCCAGTTCACAGGAGTTCTGGAGCAAGCAGGTGGCCCCAGCCCTGTGCTGAGAGAGAGCAGCACTCCTGCCCAGGGGGAGAGGCTGGAGGACACCTCTGGCACAGATCCCACTGCTCATTTTCAGAATTTTGAATTCTTTTGAATTCTCCTTGGGCCTCTCTGGTCAAGCACATGCTCGTACCTTGCAAAGCCCATCCTCAAGCTAATGCTGAGATGTGGAGTCCTGGTGTGTGTTGGGCTCCTGTTCTCAATTCAGTTGATTTTGAACATTACAAAGTGTCTTGCATCATCTTAGAAGTTACTCCTCACACTTTATTATAACCATTATGCAACCACATGGAAATAGGTATTACTATGTGTATCTATTTCTTTTTACAAAAACACAAAATCCTAGTTCTTTGCTCTCATGTTATTTCAGATATCTATCTAAAGGCTGAAAGAGGAGGTCTAAGGAACCTAAGGACAAAATTGATACGGCTGGTATGTCTGTTAAAGGTAATCTTGGGCTTGAACTTAACTCAGAAGTGCACTTAAGGACTTGACATCCTGTTCCTGAAAGGCAGTTGTTAGTTGTGCTTGCTCTGAAAAGCTTTTCCTCTCTCATTTCTGTTTTGAATTTAATTAAACAAAAATCTCGTCAATAATTCCTTCAGGTTTCATATCAAATATCCATTCTCTTTTCTTTCAACATTCCAAATGTGATTTGCAGTGACCTATTGTGGAGATCTTAATTTTTCATCTCAGCTGCCATGTTCAACAGTTTCCTCTTAATATTTTATTTTCCTCTAAATTTGAGTGCTTCAGTCAGCTGTAGCCTACCATGTCATGACATTGTGCTGACATGTTCAGTTTTTCCCACTCTTATACAAGCAGATGAGTCAGTGCTTATTGATGCTGTTGAAATTAATAAGGTACTCTTCTAATATTGAATCATACTGGTGACAGTCTGAAGAAGCTGTTTAGAGCAAATTGCAAAGTGTCTTTTTCCCTACCCCAAGTGTTATTCCACCACTACTGTATTTTAAATGAAAAAAAAATGCATATATTAAAAAAAATAGGGAAATAGCATGAAAAGGAATTTCAGTTAAAATAGGCTTTTTGCAAGATACTGATAAAATGAAAAGTAAATAATTGTAGCAAGATATATGGACACTGAGCTTGAACCTAGCTGAACTTGAGCAATGAGAGTTGTAGCTGCTTTGTGGATTTTTCTTAGGTCCCATTGGATGACCTCCACAAATATGTAACATTTTTTCACCATGTACTGTGACTTCTCCCTTTTTGTTGATCCATTCCACCTGGCAGGATTAAGCATCAAGAAATATGTTGAAATGGAATTTCCTGTGTTGTACATGGGCTATAGGATTTTGTTCCAGTTATATATTTACACAATTATTTGCTGTTTGGGAGAATTGTTTCCTACTATGCTACACATTTCCTACACGGTACTTTCTGAGCTAGTCCAGTCATAATAATCAGGCTGAAAATACCTGCATATATTTACACTCTGTGAGTCATGGAAAGTGCTACATATTGACATTCAGTCTCTTGGTATTTGTGTGAAGTAGTCCCCAGTTCTACAAAATCTTAATTAGCTTTATTTGTAAGCAAACTATTAGTTCCACTGCTTTCAACTGAAATTAAACCCTAGTGGGGGTTTGTGGTGTAATTACATGGCTAAACTAAAGCATGCACAAAGCTTTGCTAAAAGTTAGTATGGGTTTTAAGGGTATAGAATTGAACTTTTGTTCTGTAAAAGTTTGGGGTTTTTTGTTTTGTTTTGTTTTGTTTTAATTCTTTCCAGTGCTTCAGGAGCCCCTGTGTGGCTTCTGTTTTCTCCTGTATTTCGAAGGCTCTTGGAGCCCCCCTTAAGTTTGTGTTCAGTCTTTGGACTTTATCTGATTACCTGAAGTTAGGAACCAAGGCTCCTTCTTTAGCCTGGGGGGAGAGGCTCGCTCCTGAGCTCCTGTCCTGCTGGAAGGCCTGAGACAAAGGAGCTGAGGCTGCAGCAAACTGAATAATTCCAGTTAGTCAAAGCTACACATCTTGCAAGAATACCAGCTTAGGCCCCCAAAGCAGCACAGCTGTGTTGGTACGACAGGATCCCAAAGCTCAGAGCCCTGAAGCTCAGTCAGGCTGGCACAATTACCCTGTCGGGAGGAGGCTCAGGCAGTGCCAGGTCAGGACTCTGGGCTGTGCTCAGCACAAACATGAGAGCAGCAGAAGGCAGAAATCAGCCTGCAAACCTCAGAGCATCGCCCCGAGATTTAATGTGCCTTTAGCTGGAGCTATCAAGCTACAGCTGTTGGGGTCAGCGAGACCAACATCACGAGGCTTAGTGTGCTTTAATATGCATGAGCTTCTTCTGATTTCCTTTTGCTTGTCTATCCACAGATGCTAAGGATGACTCTTGGTGTGGAAAGAATCTTCCACGTCACTGCTGAAATTTTTTGTCTTCCAAGCCCTTCAGGGCTTTGACACAAAGTTCTAAACACCAGTCCCAGCAATACCACGACAACAGTTGTACACAGGGCCATGCAGAGTTTTGTCACACTTATCCAGAGGCATTCCAGAAGGGACCTGTGGTGATACCAAATACTATATTTGGGAAGACAAAACTATAACTTAAATTTAATTAATTTTAGGGAACATAGAATTAAAACCTTAGAGTGGAATGAAAGACAATACGAAGTTGAAACCTAAAAATTATGCAGTTGTCTTCAGAATCTGTGTTTAGGATATCAGCTAACTATTGAACTTGGAGAAGCATCATCACTGACATTATGTTATCAGTAGGAGATATCAAAGTCAGTGCAAGGATAACAAAGTGAGTTAGAAACAATTTATTATAAAACTATGAAGCAAACCTGCATGGTACAGTTGCACAAACAGATTTGAGGAAGCATTTAATATTAAAATGCTGAAGTTTTGAACCAGATGTTTTGCAAGGATTTAGTTTCAATCTTCCCTAGGAACATTAAAACAAAAAAGTTTTATTGCATGCAGACATGTAATATATCAGCTTTCAGCCTGCAACTGAAAGGAACAGGGTTCCTTCTGTGTATTCATCTGGTTTGCTTAAGCATATCTTTGTCATTCAACTCTGTATCACCTAGTTAAAAGAGTGACTGATTATTGAAAACCACTGTGTAGTTTAATGAAATTGAGACGACTGAGTTATCAGTGAGGTGCTGAACAGCTCTTGAGGATGGTAGCTGCCCCAACCTGCTGCTTTCATGAAATGGAATTGAAGGCACTCAGGATAGGGCCTTGATAATATTCAGTAAAGAAACTGGAAATTGCTTTGTTGGGGAGTAATCCTCTGCCTGGTAACTTGGCCTCTGGTTTCTGCTGCATTGAAAGTGAAAGCTGCTCCAGTGCCTGTGAAACTGCAAGCCCAGAGAAGGATGTCTGAATATAAAATTTCCTCAAAGTAATTGTTAATCAGACACACGCAGCCCCCTTGCTTGCAGTAGCATGGAAGTGGAGGAAGCAAAGCTGGAATGCTGCCTGAAGCTGACATTTTCTCCATTTCAAATATTAAGGACAATTTCTAAGAAGACCCTTATTGCAATTACGATTAATGACTTCATGCTTCTAAGAGTTCTTACTTAATTGCTGCTGCACATGTTTTTACAGCTGTACTTTTACATAACTGGTACCCTGCCCCATGCATCTGCCCCAGTACTCAAAGCTTTTTAAAGCACTGTGAAAAAATAACATTAGTTACAGAGACCTGACAAATGGCAGGAGAATAAAAAAGAAGAAAAAACTTAGTTCAGTGGAAATAAGAATTAGAAGTGAGACAAAAAAGGAAGAAAGGAAAATGAAGGTGAAATAGGAAACACCACAAAGTGCAAAATATCAGGGGATACACTGATGAGAACAGTGTTTCCAATCAGAAGTACATGAATCCATATCCATATCCTCTACCAACAGCCAATTAGTTATTGCAAACAACAATAACGTAGGAAGCCCATGAAGATGCACATGTGGCAGAACAGGACAACCATATATCTTCTGAAATCCTTTCTTGTTCCTCATATTTTCTTCTGCTCTGGTATGAAGCCATTTCTGGTATAAAAGACTGGGGGATTTGCCCACACTTCAAGCTGTTTAATACATTTGCAGGTACTGTGAAATGCTAAGCACTAAGAAAAGTCCTGTGGAATTCATCAGTCCAGATTTGAGTGTGCACAGTGAGTGTGTGCACCTCAGCTAGGAGGTGATCTAGGCTTTCTTTGTAGCCAAAGAGCTGCAGACTAAGCTGAAATACAACTGTCCCACTGTAGACCTTGATCTCAGAGTTAGATGAGTTGCACTTTGGAAGTCCCTGTTTTTCTCCCCTGACTAGAAAGTTAACACAGCAGACCAGCCTAAGTGTACTTTTCACAAACTGGGACAAATGAACCTCATTGATGTGACATGCAGTTTTCAGCAGCACCTGGCTTGTGTTTGTGTTGTGTTTGCCCCAGCATCCTGAGCTGCAGTAAAAAGGAGGAGGATTGCCATCAGGGCAAGTGATCTTGCTGCTCAACACTGGTGAAGCCACTCCTGGAGTTCTGTGTCTGGTACTGGGCCTGGTTCTGGAAAAGAGGAAAAGAGACATGGACACAATACAGCAAGACCAGTGCAGGGCTATAAAGATACTTAAGGGACTGCAGCAGCCTTTGTATGAGAAGAGGTCAAAAGAGCTGGGACTCTTCAGCTTGGAGAAAAGAAGGCTCAGTGAAATCTCACCAATATGTAGATATACCTGATGGAAGGGAATGAAGATGAGGGTGGCAGGCCCTTTTCGGTTGTTCCCAGTCACAAGAGGCAACGGGCACAAAACACATGAGATTCCAGCTGAACACAGGAAAGCACTCTGTATGGTCAGACGTTGGAACTGTTTGCCCATAGAGGTTGTGGATCTGTATTTGTGGAACTGTGCAAAACCTGACTGGACATGGTCCTGGGCAACCTGCTCTAGCTGACATTCTTTGAGCAGAGGGGTTTGAACAGCAAATATCAAGAGGTTCCTGTCAAGCACAACAGTTCTGTGATTTCCCGGTTTATCCAGCTTTGGGAACTCAGGTACAAAAAAGTCATGGACCTGTTAGAGCAGGTTTGGAGGAGGACCACAAAAATGATGAATGGAGTGGGACACCTCTCCTGTGAGGACAGGCTGAGAGAGTTGGAGTTGTTCAGTCCAAAGAATGCTCTAGGGACCCCTTATTGTAGCCTTTCAAGACTTAAAGGGATCTTATCAGAAAGATGAAGAAAGATGCTTTACCAGAGTCAGTAGTAATAGGACAAGGGGCAACCATTTCAAGAGAAAGACGGTAGATTTAGACTGGATAAAAGTAAGATTTTTTTTTAATTTTTTTTTTTTTATGATGAGGAGGTGAGACCATGGAAAAGGTTGCCCAGAGAAGTTGTTGATAGCCCCTTATTAGTAGTGTTCAAAGCCATGTTGGACCAGGCTTTGAGCAACCTGATCTACAGGAAGGTGTCCCTACCTGTGACAAGGAGGCTCAACTACATGATCTTTGAAGGTCCCTTTCCACCCAAAGCATTCTGTGATTCTGTGATTCTGTGATTCTGCGATGTGTATGGTAGAGGCTAAAGTGGGATACTTGGACAGCCAGCTAAATATGAATTTCTGCAACATCTATCATGCATGGAAGTTGTCAGGGTCTCATCATTCATACTTAACACACAAACAATATAGAAATTATTTCAAGTTGTGATCTTTCTGCAATCCAGTCTACCATTTTCTGGCACAGTCTGCAGTCAGCCGAGATGGCAGCTACCATGTCTAAATAATCATCTTTTTGAAAAGTTGAATCGAAGTGTTAAACTTGTAAAAGATGAAAGCAAACTCCTATGGAGCACAGTAATTTACTTAAGATTAGGCTCATAATTCTTCAAAGTCATGCTAGATTTTCACTTAGATTTTGGGTCAGCTACATAATAGTGTCCAGCACAGTATCACACGTTTGTGGACAGTGGTTTGTAGGGATTCCTTATGCTGATGGTTTTGTTTTGTTCCTGCAGACAAAATAGGTTACAAAAATCCTAGAAGAGAAACTCATTTTGATATTTAACACAGTGGACAAAATACTCTTTCCAAATCAAAAACCCATGAAATTCCACCTGCTGGAAGGATATTTGGGATAGGGAAATCTGGAGGATTGGGGTAGTGCTGTATGTTAAGGAGCAGCCTCAGTGTACATTCTGAGCACCTTACAGAAGGGCTTTGGCTCTGCATCTGGTCAACAGACCAGATACAGGAATTTTCAGTAAATAATTGAAACCATTAGTCAGAAAATACTTCACTTCCAAGCTGGCTGATCTGAAATGGCCACTTCACACTGTTTGCAAAAGGAGCCAGAACCCCTGGTCACGTCTATGTAGGACACAGGAATGGCCAGTGACTATTACTAAAAATTTGTAAATAATGCAGATGCATTTGAAACACCTGAAGTGCTAGAAAACTTTCAAAGGTCCATGGTACAGATATAATTAGATTGCAAATATTATTTGAAAGTATTTTGTGATTGCTACTGGAAGACAACACCATATTGTGTATTTCCATACCTGACCTCAGGAAGAAATGAGCTTTCCTTTCAGCCTTCTGCCCCTGTGCTTCTAATATTGTATCTCCTCTCCCAAGAGCAGATGGTTGAAGGCCTGTTCCTCTGCCCAGGTCTGGCACGTTGGACTGCACACATGGACACATTTCTATATTAACACAGTAGGCAACAGGTCAGATCTTTAGCTGGTGTAAATAAGCAAAGCTCTGTCATCTCTGCAGACAACTCTGATTCATACCAGCTGAAGGCCAGTACATTTTCCCTAGGTCTGGATTCAGTAAACCACACACACACAGAGTGCAAAGCAGCCTATTGTTTGAAAGAAACCTTTCTTGTTTAGGGCACTGCTGAACAAATAAACTAGGCAGCAGAGGGAATTAGCAGGAATGAAGAGCATTAGTTCCTCAGAGAAAATAACATCAAAAAAGCCCTTGGTACCCATCAGTCAGAATTCCTCCAGTGCCAGACAAAAGCTGCAATGGAAATTGCTGTGTTGTAACCTATGTGATCCCATGCTGAACAATGTACTTGAAACACTCTTCTTCCAACACATTGTACAGATCAAGTATCATGAGCAAGGAAAGAAAGTAAATGAGAAATCAGAAAGAACTTAAATACTATTCAAGCAAAGCACTTAACCATGCATTTAACTTTTAACCTGAGAGCAGTCCCATGGAAGTCAATGGGATTACTTACGTACTTAAGTAAATTATGCGATTAAATGGTCCTGTGAATCAGGATTTTAAAAATCTGCATGGCTGTTACTTAAAAATGGATACAGTACAACAGAGGAAGGGATGGAGAAAATCTGTTTTCCATCCTCAGTTTCAAGCATACTGACAAAGGCATGATAAGATCTAGCACCAGGAAGTTAGAGTTGGAAAAATCCAGCCTTGAAATAAGACATTTCCTCATAGCTGTGAGGAAAATATTGAGACAGCTTAGAAGAAGGAAGTGGATTTACCCTTACACAGAGTTCTTATAATGATGTTAAATATATTAAATGAAAAAGGGGATTAATCCAGCTTCTGGGAGTAAACTCAAGGGGTTAAAAAAAAAAAAAATTAGGCAGTTCCTGGAGAAGACACCCCTCCACCAGTTTATTGCAGCACATTGGTCCACGTCCAACCTCCATTTCAAAAGATTCCTAAACCACTGATTATGAGATATATGATTTTCTATTGCTCTGCTTGTTGTATTTCTTGTAAGCATCTGCTGCTTTTGGAAGTACTACCAGTCTAGATCTATGTTTTATTTAACCTAGTACAACCATATTTCTTTTCAATACTGTACTATACATACACACACATCATGAGAGGATTAGGCTGGCTGGTATTTGCAGTGTTTCCTGGCCCTAAAATGTGTCAGCCTGACTTCTGCTTACTACCTGTTCATGAGTTTGATGGGAAACAGCATTGATTGAATTTCCTGCTGCAGTCTGACAATCCTGAGCTTCCTTCAGGATTTGGGAAGGCAGTGGGTGCTGTGCTGCTCTGTTGTCTGTGACTCAGTGGCTGTCAGTGGAGCTGGAGTCACTGGGACCTTCTCTGCTGAGTAAGTCCCAGCAGTCAGGGTGCCAAAGGGTGACAAAGGAACCTCCATTTCTCCTCTCCATGGCACACACCTTCTATTCTCCTAAGGCAAAAAAAAAAAGTTATTTCAATACTATCATAGCTGGATAAAACTTGCATATCCTGTGGTTAACTAGAGACCAGACCTGATGACCTCACTCACTTTTTTCTGGCTCCAAACACTGTAAACTCTTGTCCTGGGCTAGGGCCCATCAAAGCCCATCTGAGTCCCTGGAAATATTTGTATTGACTTCACTCTGCATGAACAAGACTTCAGCTCAATGTACAGACTCTGTCTGAGTCAACAGGAGTCCAAAAAGAATGCAGCTCAGCTTGCAGTAAATACATACACCTCGGTGACCACCAGCAGAGCTGTTCAGAAAGGACTAGTAACAGCATCCTCACAGAAATTTAATGCATGAAAGCTCAATTAGCTATAGATATCAGCAGGAGATATTCTTCTCAGCTTTCTGTATGAAAGGTCTACTGAAGTCAAAAGCATTTATAGGGGAAGAATTTAAGACAAGCTATAGGGCCCTACAGGATTCAGCCACTGCAGAAAAGCTGTTTCACCACAGTTTGCCCATTTCCCAAAACGAAACCAAGATCAGCCCACATAATTCACATGAGAATTTGCTGGGTTCTAAATGAGAAACAACTCATGCTTTGGGCCAGAAGCACATCTGGTATAGCCCTAAGGATCTAGTTCATAGCAGTAATATTTTTCTGCAGTCTTAAGCCAGAGCTTCTGCAAGTTTCAGTATGAAAGCTCTTAGCTTTAGACCTAAGACATGGCAAAGTGCTGGGAACAATTAACTGTGCACTTTTCCCCTAAATACCACAGCTTAATATACATATGCCTCTCATGGCAGAGAGGTGATCCCACTTTAAATGTTGGGGTTTTTGGTAAATAGTAAGCTGTGATTTTCCTCTGCTTCTTTATGCAGTGAGAAATAGATGCATCTTTATATGTGAATGTTAAGTCATCATTGTCTTAAGAGAGGCGTTTATAAAGCAGTTATGTGTCTGCCATTAAAATAACCCCATTTAAATAATAAGGTATTTAAGAATGATAGTTGAGGAATAAGGAATATTTCACTTTGTACTAGTTGTAATAACACACCCCGACGACTTGGCATTATTATCTTTATGCAAAGTCACAATAAGGGAGATTTGTATGTGCTGGGTTTGTGTCTTTGGTGGGTAGATTTTTCTTCTACACCTTCTGTCTGGGCAATATAAAAGCTCAGGACTTACTTTATGAGGCAAAGGTAACTTGAGACATAACCTTGTTCTACTTGGCAATTCAAAATTCCCACATGAGACAAAAATTTTAAAGTGTATAAAGATTAGAGTCTGTTTTCTCAATGTGGGTATATTAAATTAGGGAGGTAGATGGTTAGCCAGGCATGATAACAAAGACCCCATGTAGAGCACAAGTGAGAGTCCAAGGTCTGGCTCAGCCTCGAGCACTGTCAGGCAGAGGAGAACACATTCCTGGACACTGTGTGTGATAGAAGGAGCAAGCATTAGAAAACACGAAGCACTAAGTATGTACATGTGAGCAAAAAATGCAATAACTCATCAGATACCAGGACTGTGTATGTCTGAGAGACGACTAACCTGAAAAATGTACTTGTGGCTGGTATAATAAGCTGTTTTCGTAAGACAGGGATTTCTTTTCCTCTGCTTGCTTGTGAGTTGTGCTTTGTTTGCATTTGTTTTCAATTATGTTATATGTAATTGTTGCATTTTCCTGAACAGTTCTAACTTTGGCACATATAGTTGAAAACCAGTTTTCATGTATACAAGAGGCAAGCACTCAAGGTAATTAAACTGATGTGTTTGCTTTTTAATAAGAAATTAGCTTTCACAGAAAATAATCTTGGCAAAAAAAAATATAGTGAAGGCTGCCTTTGCTATATGATATATCTTAGAAATGTCTTAGTATTCTCTAAATTGCAAAAATGCTGCCCTGTCATTTCACAACACTCTGGGGGAAAGGCAGCTGAATCTCACTTTTAATTGTAAAAGGATAGGCAGAGTTTTGTGCATTTGGAGGAATGTAAAATATTTCCATTATCATTTCTTGCTTTTCTCCAGATCCCTGCCTCCTCTGTCTCTCCTTTCCCCCTCACTACTCAAAGTAACATTTGGGGGGAGAGACACATTTATCAGGAATACACATAAAACATTTCCTGTGGAGTTTCATAGAAAATAGATACTGATTAGAGGACAGGGGGAACAGGCTTTTTCAAGAACAGGCTTAACTGGGGAAATTGAGCATTTGATACAGGAGTGTGGAGAGAAATGCTGGACCATTGCCACAGGGGCCAGCAGCTGAGGAGAGAGCACAACAGTGTGGGGTAGTGCAAAGAGGTCAAAATAACAAAAAATTAGCCTAAATATAATATCCTAGCAGCGTTGGACTGGAATAGAGTCCAAAAGGAGATTTTGGTGGTTGAAGGTAGAGACTGAGCATAGGATCTGAACCGCTTCCTGGGCAAGAACTCTGCACTGAGAGGGAGCTGGACGCGTCTGTCAGCTCAGGTACCACAACCAGAGACACAGGACTGGCCATGAGCTGCCAGCCTCCACACAGGGATCCCCGACGGCTGCAGCACTGACACTGCCTGTTAAAAACCCCCCATGAACCAGCAAAGTACCCGAGAAAGATGTTTAGCACATGGACAAAGAGATGGGAGACCCAGCTTCCATGTACCTCAATACCACATCCTTCCTGGTTCTCTTATTTGCTAAGAGGCTGAGATTCCTCTGGAGACAGTTAGTTCCAGGGAGGCATCTCAATTATGTAGATCAGCAAATCACAGCTCTTTCTCAATCCAGATGTTAGAAACGCCTCCAGCAAGCTTCTCCCAGGAGCTGAGCCGCCTGTGGGTGACTGCAGAGACATCTCCTCCTCTGCCCTCCTCCCCGTCCCACCAGATCTGGAATCAGTCCCCCCTGCTCCTTGTGCCACCCCATCAGGCTGGTTGTTGTGACAAGTCAGGACAGGTGAGAGTCAGTCTGACAGTTTAGAGCTGTGGCTGAGAGGGAAATGGATCATTAAGGAGCTATGTGCCTTTCAGATTGATGAGTAACGATCTCATTGCGGACAAGGACTCTGTTTTCAGATTGCTGTGATTGCAATGCACTGATGTGCATCAGCCAACCATCCTCCCTGCCCACCCAGCCCTGCTATGCCTGCACACTTCCCAGCCTGGACAGCCAAGGGATTGGCACCAGGAATGCCTGCATAGGTGCCAGCTCAAACCCTGATGTGCCTGCACTCTTCCCAGCCTGGACAGCCAAGGGATTGGCACCAGGAATGCCTGCATAGGTGCCAGCTCAAACCCTGATGTGCCTGCACTCTTCCCAGCCTAGACAGCCAAGGCACTGGCACCAAGGGTGCCTGCACAGGTGCCAGCTCAAACCCTGATGTGCCTGCACTCTTCCCAGCCTAGACAGCCAAGGACTGGCACCAGGAATGCCTGCATAGGTGCCAGCTCAAACCCTGATGTGCCTGCACTCTTCCCAGCCTAGACAGCCAAGGACTGGCACCAGGAATGCCTGCATAGGTGCCAGCTCAAACCCTGATGTGCCTGCACTCTTCCCAGCCTGGACAGCCAAGGCACTGGCACCAGGGATGCATGCATAGGTGCCAGCTCCAACACACGTGGGGAAGCACAGCGTGATGCAGCACATCAGGATACTTCCCACAAAATCTTTCACTAATTGGGTGGTGAGACCCAGAGCGATGAAGAACAGCTGTAGGAGCTGTGCAGGAACTCATCTGCAGTTTTTTTAAGAGCCATAGCTCCAGGGGGGCTGCTGTTCTGCCACCACTGTTCTGCATTACCAAATAAAAGGGGTCCTGTCCTCCCCTGCCTCAGTGACATTCCTCCATTAAGGGCTTAATTGTCTCCGTAGCTGTCATTCTCTGAGGAAGGGAGATGTACCTGAGAAAGTCAGAGGAAAACCGGTGGAAAACAAAGTAGCTGGCCAGTACCTTTAATTCAGTAGGTAAAAAGAGCTGGATTTCTTAAATGCCTTTTGTGCATCTGATCTGGACTAACATTTAGAGATTAGGTTCCTTCAAGATCAACTTAATTAGGTTGATGATATAGAATTGTTTATTGTACAGAGTTGCAACTCAAAATTTCCTGATAATACTGCAGCTCCTTCCATTAAATTGCATTTTAAGACTATGTAATACCCTTTTTTTTGCCTATAAATGTATTAAATAGTATTTCTTGCTCACTCGCAACAAAGGAATTTGATGCTGGATCACCTCCTGTTATTAAGTGGGCTGAATATTTTCATTACATCTGAGGAAACAAACTAGACAGGGGTCACCTATTCTGCAAAGTATACTTTAAAATGTTTATTTTGCACCTCTGAACTATTTATTTCTTTTCACTGCCATTATGGGAAAATATGGTTTTATACTTAATAAACATCAGTGAGCAGCTTTCTATTCTTGTGTAAACAGAAGTAAACTTGAAGACCTTGTCAAAACAAGTAGCTTAAGCTTGACTAATCAGCTGAACTCATTCTATTAATAGCCAAGGTGGCATCATTATTCCATTAAGCTTTGTCTAGAATACAGGGGGCACATACATATATCCATTCAGAATAGATTAAATCAGATGAACCTTTCCAAAATGAAAATACAGTAATGGTCATTTAGTCTATTTCTTCAGTCTGGGTTGTGCCTGGCTAGAAAAGATAAGAACCAATGAAACAGAGAATGAAAGTTTTTTCAGAAAACTTTGTTATGTATTGGTTAGGTGGGGTTTGAAGTGATTTGTCATTCTCATGGAATATGTTCATAACTGTAGTTAAACTACGTGTGTTGCTCTGAATGGGGACATTGAATGCAATCTGATGCAATTAAGATTATTGGGAAACACAGATGCACTTTTGAATTATGTCAGTCCTATAGTAGAAGGATATAAAATTGAAAGAGAGGTAAAATCAGGTTTTATATTTTCAGATTAAGTAAATGCAAATTTATCTGCTTCATCCAAACTGTGATTGAAGGGAGCTCACATTTTGCTGTTATTCACCATTTCCTTCAGCCATAACATGAGTCACTTAATCTAACAGCACCTCGTGTAAAGAAGCTAAGTATACTTAAGGCGTCTACTGACAGCATTTGCATATAATTTTCTTTTTTGTGATAGATTCCTCTCCAGTTCTAACTGATAAGTGTTTGTCTATGGCTCCAAGACGGAGTCAAAGTTTAGATATTTCTGTGCATAGTTTCTCTAAGTGATCATCAGTAGTAAAATCCAGGCACTTATTCATGAAAACTCTTCCCCAGCAGAAGTTTCTCCCTCTGAGCTCTCCTAGGAAAAGGTTTCCATCTCTGAATCTTTAGCTCAACTAACAAAAATGCAACAAGATCTTTACCTAAGAAAAAAGGGCTGGCACTAATTTTGGACATTGCTTTTAGCCACCAGCCAAGGCAACAAACAGCAACTGAGAGCTGCTATCTATATCCTGCTGGAACCATAGAGATAAGCAAGTAGGACAAGCATGCCCAAGGTCCCAAGTACCTTGGGTTTAGGTAAGAGCTGTGTAAGCCACCCGGGGTACAAAGGTCTAAGAGAAAACCCTGTATTTTAGCCTGCATACTACATACCTCCAAATTATTAACTATATCACTGAAACATTTTCTCATGTTAGGAATATGGAAAGATCAAATGGACAAATGATATTTATTTTCTCAACAGCTGTCATAATACTGTGGACCTATAGGGCCCTCAGATCTCACTGTTTCAATGAAATAATTGAATAATCTTTGCCACAGTCCTTTGTTGCCATCTCATGGCACCTGTACTTTCCCATTAGTAGAACAATCATTTATTGCAATGGTTTCTTACAGAGGCAAATATTCATGACTTGAGACCTCGAGGAAATCCAATCCATCCCACAATTTATGGGAGCATTAATGACAAAACAACAGACTACAATTCCCCATCTGCCTGAAATGTGTATTTGAAAAGAGCTGCATGTGAAAGGACAAGGTGGATCAATAAGATCCCAGCGTGTAAGTAGGTAGCAGGGGCCCTTCTTTTCTTACAGGTCATTGTGTTAACAAAGGATTTATGCTGTTGAAATCACAGCTAATCTCTGTTCTTGCTACACACGACAAGTACTGTGGTGTCTAAGTCAGGCTTGAGTTCTCACATACGCAAACAGATTTAGGACTTTTTGTCAGTGAAGAAGTGCACACATTCCCATGTAATTCAGAATGGAACAGCTTCCAAAGAAACACTAATAAAAAGTCCTGCTCTGTGACACACCAGCATTAGAAAATAGTAGCTATTTTAATTGTCAGATTGCGTCCAAAACACACTTCCAGTTTTCTTGAAGAACGGAAGTGGGTTTAGAAATGAAAGATATGTACTTAATTTTGCTGATAGCTACTGTCTTTATTCATTCCTTCTTGTAGTTTTATATGGGGAAGTTCTCTTTCCATTCCTTTCAGCTCAACAAAGAGCTTCCTTCCTGTTCTGGCTTCAATACATGATATTCATTTTTTTGTTCCGAGAAATGAATACAGAGAAATTTCAGCAGAAACTTCTTCAATAAAATGCTTTTACTTCTGCCCAAAGTCTGTGAACAACCAATATGAGTTGATCTTCTGTACCAGAAGAACCTTCACACGTGTAACCTCATGAGAAACATCCTCTTCTGGCAATCCAGCAAATATTATCTAGGACTGAAATAGTCATATGAAGTGCTCTGTTAGCCTTCATGCATCTTGACTTACACGTGTGGTTAGAGCAGGAAGCAGTCTAGAGCATGAAGCCCTATAATCTATTTATTTCAACTCTAGTCAATATTAAAGAGAAATGCACAGCAACAGTCTTCCAAGTGGGAGCAGGTGAGCAGTTGTATTCACTCTGTTATGTGCTCTTAAGGCAGTTGCTCTTTGCACAAAAAAATCCCCAAACAAACAAGCTGGTAGACTTTACTCAATATTTGTAATGTTTGCTCAAGGTTCAATAGCATTTGCTATCCTTGGTGTTTGGACTTATTGCAGAAATAGAAAAGGGATTTTTCATGCCATGGATAAAACAGAAAAATGAACTTTTTCAACAATTTACAACATTTATCTATATTATGTGAAAAGTCCACTTAAATGTGGACATTTGCCAGAAATACCAAGTCTTTATCCTTAGTACATAATTCTTCTATTTCTTTCATTTAAACTGGGTTCTCTAAGGTCTTGCTCTTCTATTTCTTACTCATTGTGTTCCAAGTAGCCATGGTAAAATGAAAGAGATTTATTGCCAGGCAGCTTCCATTTTCTGACTATATGAAAACCCGATTTGCATATGCAGCTGGAGGCATTTATATTAGGAACCCAGTTATGTAGCTGCATTTTTCACTGCAGATGTTGCAAGATATCCCCATAGCCTTGCCAATCAAAAGTTTTTCTCAAATGTTCTCTATAAATCATCTTGCAGTTTCACTGGCGGGATTATTCACACCAGGAGCTGCAGCTAACCCCTGCACACGAAAGGAAGCTGTGCTGTCCTCTCTGCATGGCAAAGATGGGAGTCATCCCTGGGGACATCCTGGGGCTGGGAGCAGTGCTGGTGAGATCTCCTACCTTCTCTAGCCCTTGTAAAATGCTTTGAGTGGAGGTGGCAGCATGCTATTGAACGGTATTGGGCTGCAACAGTGATATTACCCTCTAGTGAAAGACTGTGCTGTGTTCCCACCTTTGAAGGAGCACTCTCTTGACAAGGTGTGAGGAATTTTGACCAAATGCCATTATACAGGTAAATACATCCCCCTGGCCTAGCTCTTTTGGTTTCTTTCATGAAGCAGTGTGTTCTGTTCAGCATCCTGTCTCTAAATGCTTTCATGTTGATCATAGCAAACTGCAATCCATGTCTGCATATTGCCAGTATAATCATAATAAGGTAGGTGCTTTTTATTCCTTGAGAGCACTTGGTATATAGTGAATTATCTTGCATTTTAGTTTTGTTTAATCCCACAACCAAAACACTAAGTGCAACAAATCTGAGAAAGGACTAGAGGAACTTACCCCACCAGCAAGTGTCTATTCAAAGTAAGTGCTTCCTCCTATCTGATAAAGTACCAAGCCTGAATTGGAGAAGAACAGAGGCACTCACTGTACTCTCTAGTTTCTTCCTCAGGTAACTCAGGGTATTTGCAGAGACATGGCCTGCTCTGCTTTGCCTGGAGTATTGGCCCTAATACAGCAACAACTGCTTAGTACACTCAGTTCACACTTAATTTTAGCTTCTTCCCAGTGAGTCAGGACAGGAAAATTGACATTGCCTAACATGCCAGAAATAAAGGTATTTCTGCTCATTGTCACATTTTCCATAACTCCAAGTCTAAGGCCACCTGCTTCACTGCTTTCCTCATCATATTTTCTGAATGTGCTTTCTTTCTATCTGTTTAGATTGTGGGGGTAATGCATTTTTGCTGAAAGCTTTTGGGCTGCTTTTCCAAAAGCTAGGATCTGCTTTTCCATTTTTTCAATGTATGTCTCTTTAACTAGAGCAACCTCTTAGGGAAGTCTAAGGGACCAGTTCTACAACAGGGAGTATTTAGAGATGGAAAGTACCTGTTCTTCAGGCTCAGGCTTGGATTTCAACATATTGGACAAAGAACATTATTAGTTTGGTGTCTGGGAATTTCTTGATGGAAATTTCTGTGGACAACCTCTGAAACCACAGAGTTGCACAAAAGTAGACCTGCCATAAAAGGCAGGTGTTTGCAGAGGGGTGGCTTGCCTGCTCACAGATAAAATGCTTTGTTAAGGGAAATAGTCCTTCTGCCCACTAAAGGATCCTTGGAAAAATCAGAGGCAGTAAGTTCAGTCAGTCCTTGGATGGGTTGGGTGGTATTTCCACTGAGGAAAGCAAACAGTCCCACTGACAAGGCTCCAGGACAAAACTTGGCTCACAGAGTATCCTGTGGGAGTACCTGATCCCAGGGAGTGGCCTCCCAAAGAAACCCAAGATGCTACTTTTTGGTTTGCTCACAAACTAAGTGGTGTTTTTTCTGCTGCTTTTTTTTCCTTTCTTTTTTTTTTTTTTAATCCCTTCCAGAGAATTTGGTAAGATTTTGCTAGTTCCTTGTTATTCACCAAACAATTGCCAAAACTACTTGGTGCCTGTCAGTTTTTTGTTCTGTCCATGTGGACAGAAGCGAGCAAGATTGCTTTGCTGCTGTCCCAAGCAGTCCTTGCAAAAACAGCCACTATGATGTCAAAAGAAACAGTAAATCTCTGGCATAACAAAAGAGAATCAAAGTGACTTACAAAGAATGTTAAAGTGGTGTTTTTTTCCTAACACACACACCCCACAGTATTGTAGAAAATTCCTTAAGCAACAGACATGGAAAGAGAAACAAAGTTTAACATTTCAGTGTCTTACTCAGCAAAGTTTTCTGAGGAAAACAGATCAGTTGAAATAGTAAGCTTTGTTAGTTTTTCCACATACTTTATTCAAATAAAGATATGTGAGCTACATATGTTCCTGTTTAATTTGAAGTTTTTATTCTAAATGCCTTTGATGTACATTAACTTGATATTTTTATTTATTAGTTATTGAAAAGAGCGGCACACAGGGGTAATGTTGAATGTGCTGTAAATCAGTGCAGTATTTAGTTTGTAGAGATTTAATCAGAAAAGTAAGATTTGTAGAGGGAGGAAGTATCTTTTATTAGCCCTAGCTGCCATAGTTGAAAAAAGGACACAAATGTAAAAGCTTTGCCCATTTTTCTAATTAAGTTCTTCAGTCTAATAAAAAAATATACTATCCTTAAACCACAAAAGCTACAGCAACAGAAGTATGATGATACAAAAGATGAATCATTTGTACAGACATGGCCACGAACCTCTGTAACCTCATTGTCCACATCTCTCCTCTGCCCAGAATATAAAATATGGTTATCACACTCACAGCTAATGATTTTGTTAGATAAGGGGAGGCTGTATTTGATGCATTTCATGAGGGAAATGAGTTTAGGCAGATTAGAGTAGTCTGTCGTGGCCCATGGAGCAGGCAGGAGGGTGGTGTGTGCAGAACAGCTGCAGTGTAACACAAACTTACAACCAGGAGCAAACTCTCCATTTCAAACCCGGAGCACTCAGAACAAAACAAAAATAAAGCCCAGCTCTGTGATCCTTGTTTAAGTCTTGCTCAGGCTCATTGAAAGACACAGGGTTGAGTTTGAGTGACAAGTTTAGCCTCCTCTTAGGGCAAAGGTCTGAAATTCCTTTACCTAATGAGTAATTGTATCATACCATGCCTGCTGAGCTGCTAATAGCAAATGAGTGACATTTTGGGGCAGAAGGAAGCTAGGAGTCCTTTCTAATTAAGTGTGTCACTTTTTAAGTCTCCAGATAAATACCACAATACTTTTCAGTCCGTGGTTGCATATTGCACCTTTTTCTTCCTTCACTGTTTTTCCTGCATGCTCTATCCACTGCTCTGCAGGCAGAAAATTCCTCTTGAATTCCTTTTGTGTCTGGTCATTCCATAGATTAAATCAGAGCCCTTTGGTTTATTATTAGGAATGCAATCATCACCGCTATCAACCTGTCTCTGGACCCTTCCTATTACTATTCCCAACTTTAAGGTTCCTTTGAGTCCTTTGTGTTATAAAAGTCCTCTTTCCTGAATCTTAAATCATGATCTGTGAATTTATGCATCACCTGGTTTATCTCCAGTGCTTTGTCAGAGCCACAAAAGACACACAGTGTCATGAAACGTGCTCAGTTCTGCTCTGGAGGCATCGCCACTTGTCTCACACCAGAGCTGGATGTGTGCTGGGTTGTGCTGAGCCCAGGAGCCACGAGCGGCTGTCTGCATTCCCTTGAGGAACAGATGCTCCTCCGCTTCTTGTTTTTCTATGTGGACAAATGGTTCCATCAAATGTTTGGGAACGGAAAAACTTTGAGCCCTGTGCCTTGCTGCTAAATCTGATTGAAATGGGTGAATTGCACGGCAAAATTCTTGAGAAAAGAAGACACAGTTCTTGAGAGATGACACGGATTGGTGTACAGTTAGGCTGCAAAAGTCATGTAAGAATAATTTTCTTGAGAAATAAGAAATCTAATAGCCTGGGTGGACAATGACATCAGGGAAGCTGGATTTGGCTTCCTGATTCTGAGACTCAGCCTGTGCATTGCCATAAATAATGTTGCTGACAGGCAGTTTTAAATTGCACAACAAATGGACCGGGGCAGGGCTACTCGATGGAGCAGAGTGAAAAACACATCCCCTGTTCTTTCCTGCTTTTCTGCTCCTTGCTGCCAGCTGCCTCCTCCTCCCCCTCCCCTTACACAACCGAGTGTAAAGCAGAGATCTGCACTAGCAGGCTACTCCTGCCCTGAAGGGAAAATAAGTCTTGATGGTTATTGTACCCTCGAATCTCTTCATGTGAAATATAAATAGGTTGTATGAGTGGATCTCAGGCAGCAGCGTTGAACTCCCCTCATCTACAGCCAGCTCTGGTCTGGTCCTGGCTCTGGTTCCTGTGTGTGGTTTAGTTCTGGTGCACCTGAAATTTCACATGCTTGAGGTGGTAGACAATGGCTACTTGCAAATTCTGAAGAACAGATAATAAAGTAGTGGAGGCACAAACTGAGCCAGTGGAGAAGACTAGAAAGGGAGGGAGTATGCTTGTGAAGCAAAGGTCATAGCGCAGGGGCTCTTTGCAAAAAAGCTTGAAAGAAACTAGCAGAAATTCTCTTAGGTCTTTGTTATCTTCCATCTTCCTGGAAGCTCCTCCATGATGTGAAATGAAGCTGTTTTGGCACTGGAATTTTGTCACTTTTCAGATATTCTCATTATCTGCCCTAACAGGAGCCTGGTTTCCTAGTTCACTGTTTCTTTTTCCTCTCTTGAGACTATTTCTGGCATGTGTTTCCACATCATTGTGCCAACACCGAGTGCAAAAAATGTCTTTAATGTTTTAGAAAGCCTGTACCTAGCTTATCAAGTAAATACAAACGTGCAACTCTGTAAGAAAATCTGCTGTCTTTTTCATGGACCCTTTTACCCTCTGGGATCAACTTGAAAAGCACCTTGCAACTTATATGAAAAAAAAATCTGATTTCCTTTCCCTTTTGTACTTCCTTACCTGATACACCTGGTGTGAAGCATTGCTGGCTGATCGTTCATTTATCTGTTCTCCTCCTTTTGGAGCCAAGTCCTCACTGATTGTGATGTATGTAGAAAGGGAGGGAATGTGGATCCTCACAGAACTCATCACTAAGGGGTGAACGAGAAATACTGAAGAGATCTTGAAGTCAGATTTTAAGTGTCAGGCGAACTTTGAAAAGACCAAGTTAAACTCATTCGGATAGCGTAAACAGACTTCAGGGGTTTCAAGGACTATTTTGAATTAAGCTGAAAATGAGAGGCAATGCCCAGAATATTGCTTATATTTAGAGCCTCTCACACAATGAATACAGAGACTGCAGAGAAAACTGAAGAACAGTGGGATGGGTAGATAAGCAGAGGCGGTGAGGGCTTTGCCAGGTGGCCACAAAAAAGAGAGGGCAGGGATGGTCTCACAGAGGAGGCAGGAGAAGCTGTGTAAGCAAGGGGACAGCAGAACAGCTGCCCTTGTGCAACCAGGGATGGGCAGGGACAGGACTCTTTCTGGGGATCCCTGGGAGGGTTGCCCCTGCACAACTGCTGCCTTGAAGGCTGTAGCAGGAGCAGCAGCAAAACTGCTGCCTTGAAGGCTGTAAGCAGGAGCAGCAGCAAGTCTGTGTGTCCTGAGCAGCGAGCCAGGCAAGGGAGGCACCCACATCACTGTCATTTACCACACAGATGAGCTGTGCTAGTAGCTCTCCACTTTGCTGCCTGCTGCTTTCCCACTGGCACTGGCAAAAAGCTCTCCACGTCTGCTTTGCCTTTGCTCTGTTGGGTTGTACTAAACCAAAAGCCAGCCCCTCAATGAGTGGGTAAAAGATGTCCAAACACCCATTTTGGAACTCCCAAGTGGGCTTTGCAGCTTCTCTGCTGTCCCTGCTGTGCTTTGAAAGTATTTGCTGAACTACACTGTGTCCACAAAGAGAAAATGCCAATTTAGCAAAGAAGATAATTAAAATTCTATTGAAAACATACACCAGGAAGAATGTCTGCTTAAAAACTGCCTCCCCCCATGTAAGTATAAGCTCTACCTTTTGTTTTCAGGTCAGGAACGAGCAAACCACACAGCAAGGATTTACAGGGAATGCTTGTTAAGAAACAGCAGTTTCAAAGAGGAGTCTGAACTGCAAGATGCAAAAATACTAATGGTGACATGAAGCAGGTCAGAGCTGCAAACAGACTGTCCTTTTGTGTTCAGTAATTTCACTCCTGGCAGCTGCTATGAGCTGATTCCCTGTACTGCCCTGCCCAAGAGCTGTGTAGGTGTATACATACACATATGTAAAAGGGAAAAAAAAAAAAAAAAAGGATGGAAAATACTTTATTCTTAATGGAAAAATATCCATCTCACAAGGTTTAAAATGGAGAGCTTTTTTCCTCACAAAATGGAAACCCTTTAAAACGTAGATACGTGTCAAATAGCACCCCCCACCACCCTCCATAAACTTTAAAGAACAAATTAGCTCGTTCTGTGGCATCTCACCAGGCTGTGGAATTTATGAAAACCACATTCCTTGGATTCTAAAACACTGTCCATCCCGCTGCTCTTTCAAATGATGTTGATTTTGCTGACTAGTCTCTCTGAGAGCCAGCACAGTTGTCTAATTGTAAGTAAATAATCTCGGAACAAATCCATGTTTGACATACTGTCATACTAGCATTTACTGTTTTGCAAAAGGGATTTACTTCAAGGATATTGAAAAATTCCATTGGTGTTTAAGAGGAGTAGCAACTGTGACCCTCTATAAATTAAAATGCTTGACCCTGCCATATGATATAGAAGATCCAAAGTATTTCACAAGTTCAGATCAGTGGAGGCAGAAAACAAGCCCTTCTGCTGAAGGTGCGGTATTATGTTCACACAAACATCCGCGAGTACCGTGGAGGTTTACAAGGGTGAGCTATTTACAGCTCAGGCTCTTGGGCTCATGTGCAGCCCTGATAGCTTCTTTGGGAATGTATAAGGTTGATTATAAAGGTCTACCCTTACGGATCAGGTTGCCAGGAAAGACATGTGGGCCACATTCAGAGCTGCTATTAAAGTGCTTTAGAGGAACACTGGTGCCACCACGATGTCAAAGATCAAGAGCTTCGTAAGTCCTGCGGACCACCTACAACCTGGGGCTGCCAAATCCTAGCACCCTGTGTATTTAAGGGTAGATAGAGTCATGAAATCTAGTCTAAATGCCAGGAATGAGTAGCCTGAGCAAAGCCTACCACTGCTGTTCTGAGACCCTTGCAGGGCAGCTGGGATAACACAGGGACTTGAGCACCAATTGCCCCAGAGCTCTTGAATGTAATGCCATAGTAATAGTGCTGATGCTAAGACAAGTGCCTGTAGAGAAGGGCTTTCTTGGCTGAGAGGTCACAGCTCTCTTTCTCTGGCCATAAAAGCCAGGACCTAGCAACCTGGCCTAGGAGCAATCTCTAAAGAGCTCATCATGATTTTGGATGAGGACAGCACAGCAGCAACGTGGGCACAGCAGCCTGCATGGCCCATGGTGCCTGGAAGCCCCAGTCCTGCAAACCTCTGCCTTGCAGAGGAGCTATGAACATTCAGGGTAAGGCAGGTGATGGGGGGCCTGAAATGCAGGCTCACCTCCAGGGATGACATACCCACACACATGTATTGAATATTGTGGCCAGTAATGGGAAGGATGCTGGACTGCATTTCCATCTTCCACACTTTGAATGAATGTAAGATGCTACATTGTGTGTTGGGTGTTTTTCCATCACCAGTATGCAGATCCATACCTCCCTTTGTGAAATTCTGTAAGAGCTGATGTTTATGATGTCTTCATTGTAGTTGCTGTTTCCATTTGCACCAGCACTGCTTACCGTAGCTCTTGTTCAGTATAGCCATGGAAAGAATGTGTCCTTTTCTAGGGTGGCCACTGGAATATCACAGTCACTGTACAACCTGCTTGGAAAGGGGTGTAGAGGTCTTTACAAGCTCCAGTGATTCCAGAGTTACCCCAGAATGATGCTCCTTTAAACCAGTGAGCCTTAGTGAGGCTCAAACCAAACTCTGAGAGTGGTGAAGAATTCCCAAAGGTGTGTGCTTTGGCTTGTTAGATGTAGGCTGATGTTTGAGGCTTTTTAAGAAGAACACTTTCCAGGTTCTCTCAGTCTGTCACAGTGCTGAATTCAATGTGCCTTGTACCATTGTGTGATAAGGCAAAAATATGACAGATCGAGAACAATTAAGTTTTCATGTCATATTTTTACATGGTTGAATACCTTTTTCTTTTTACTGTGTATTTGCTGTACATGGAGTGGAAAGCTTTAGCCTGTGACATATTTTAGTTCTAACCCCATTAGAAAGAAGAGACAAAACTGGTTTTTTTTGTGAACAAATTTAATAGAAATATTCATAGGAAACAACAAAAATGTTCTGTGAGTAATGAAAGCATTCAAATTAACTATTCAGGTATCTAAAAGGTCCTGCTAATAACAAGTTTGCATTTGTTGGAAAAGTTAAACAATTGAAGTACAGTCAGTGTGATGCAAGTGTATGAAGTTCTGTTTAAATTCTTGGCTCTTACAGGGAAAAACTGTCTCTTTGGATTTGTGTACATCTGTTTCTATCTGAAAATGAAATCCAAGGAAACAGGAGCTGGAACAGTTTCTGGTGTTGATTCAAGTGGTGCATGAGAAATCAGGTCAGTTTTCTCACTGGATCAGTACCAATTTTACTATTTCCAGTCAAAGAAGTTATGATGCTTGTTCTTAAAATGTTCTTGAATGGGACTGCATAAAAAACTCCTCCATGTCAAGCCAGTTCTTTCAGACTTGCCTGCTGCCCATGGAGAGATCACTCTTAAATGCTGCTAACAAATTTGCCCTTTGTGACCTCATGCTGTGAAGTTACCTCAATAATTAAAAGAGTTCCTATATCAAATAACAAAGCCCCTTTTTTGACAGTGGAATGTGTAATGTTTGTAGATTTTCCTCTCCAGTAAGCTGTCAACATTTTCAAAGGAAAACAGGAAGATGTCTAGTGGGGAGATCACAAGGTAGGGAGTCAGGAGGTCTAGGTTTATTCCTGGCCCCATTGCCATCACATATATGATGCACAGCTCCTCTCTGCTACATTTTCATTATTTCCCACACAACAGTGCTCTTCCTGATGGACTCTGTCTGGGTTGTCCTCTGGGTGCTGGGGATCACTAGGAAAGTGCTGGTAGAAGGAGATGTTCACAGTCATCTAGAACTCCTGGGCACATCCAGCGGTGTGAATTCTCAGAAAACATCAACTGCCTCTGAAAAAAAACTGTACAGTTTTTTGCCTCTCTGAAAAGTTCAGCTACTTTGCAGGGAATATTAACCACTTTCCCATGAATACATGTACAGGCCACGAAGGTGCCATTATAATAGTTGTCATTTAATCCAATGTTAGTCTTAAGCAATAAATTTTCAACAACAATCCAACAATATTTCCCTGGGATCCCAAATGACTTCTTTTTTTCCTTTTCTTCTTTTGAGGCTGAATTAACAGTTACGTAATACAAGGAGATTTTTTGCTTTTGCTTCATAAACGATTTTTTGTTAGGCACAGTGGAAAAAGAACACCATATAACAATTCAAAATGAAGCCATCTGGCTTTGGGTCCATCTAACAATGTTAACAAATATCCCACATCTAAAAGAAATATGAAGCACTATTTCTGTGCCATGTTCATTTATTTCACTTTGAAGAAGCATAATACATAAATACATATATTAAATGAAGCGCATACTTCATTTTTTTTTCCCATGGTATTTCATAAATTTTTGCCTGTGTTTCAGTGATCTTGCCTCCACTGTGGTGTGCCTTAAAAAAATCGGGAAAATATTCTCAAAGCCATGACCTTGCTGCTCCCCTCGATGTGGACTCCTACCTTGCAGTCAGCAGAAGGCAGGTCACATAGATGTGACTGCAGGTAAACTACTCCACATGAAGGGAAAATAGTAGGGAAGTGCAGTTTTCACCAGGATGCAGCCCTTGATTTACTTCAAAATAACTTGTTGGCTTGTCCCATACCCTAATGGGTTTACACTTCCATCATGTGAGCTGATGGGATGATGCAAGATAAATATGAAAAATGAAAATATGAAAAATGCCTCTCTGCCTGTTGGCATTTTGATATTGCTTATGGGAAGAAAAAGAAAAAGGCACAAGGGATTTGAAGCTTAAATCCATACTACTAGGAAAATTTTACAATTAGTCTACACCCAGTCTTCCTTAATGTGTGGTCTCCAAGACTTCAGAAGGGAGACTGTGAAACAGTTGCGAAAAGATTTTGAAAACACACACACGCACACATATTCCCACAGATGCAAGCAAGCAAGCAGGCAAAGCAGGAGAAAATAAAACTAAATGTATAAAACTAGCTAAATAAAAATTCTGTACGGAGTCTAGCCTTACCATTTGACTGTAGTGAAAACTACCTTGACAAGGTGATCCTTGTATTTCTTTTTTTCCTTCCCCAACCCATTAGCTGGTACGTCAGTAAGGAGGACAGATAACACTGGCAGACACCTTTAGTGGAGACACAAATTTCACCAATAAATGGAGTCCGTGCTCACATAGGAAAAAGGACTTCACAGAACAGCATCACAAACAGACACAGAGTTTGTGTGGGTGAACCTGTCAGCTTGGGAGTGCTTATTTTAATGCTCCTTTCTGTAAAGCCATAAGACAAGAGAATTACTCTGGCCCTTCCACCACAAGGCAGTGACAGCTTTGATGAAATAGCTCTGCTTGGAAATGAAGATGGGCATCTCTGTAGCTGCAACTTATTTTGGTTAGGAGGGACTTGCATCTGTCTCGGATTCTCCTCCAGGAGCTGGTACCTGGCTGATGTATTATACAGTGAACTGCTCCTCAGGTGAGCACAGAAGAGACAGGCAATGGGCAAGGATTTGTGCTGCTGCAGATCCCTTCATCCCTCCTCTCTCACTACTGAAGGAAAGAGCAGGTGCCAGGTAGGAGAAAATACAAAAGACGTGCAGGGCAGATGTCTTGATCACTGCACCTCTTCAGGCATAGGATATACACAGCTGAGTAAGGAAATCAATAAGATAGCTAAGCTTTAAGTAAAATAAATACATAAATTAGTTAATTAAATGTTGATATATTGAACTCCTAATTTATATATAGCACCCACAAATTATCATTTGAGCCTCTCAAAAGAGGAGAACGGTTTGGCATGTACATTAGAAATTGCAGTATGTTGTTCCTGTTTATAAAAAGAAGAAGTCCAAGGAACATCTTGCCTTCCAAGAGAGGAGCCAGGAGAAGGCACCAGCAGTGGTGGGACTGCACAAGATGTGAATGGGCTCTGTACCAGCGTACAGGCTCTTGTCCTTGTAATTGATGTTTACATGCATGCACACACATGCTCAGCTAATGCAACTCTGATGATAGTACCAACAGCTTTTCATCTTTTTCATGTCCATCTGTGGTTTTGACTCATTTATTCCAAAACTGTGCAGACAACTCTGCCCAGCTATCTGAAATTAGAGAACTTAGCTGGCTTTTCCTTTTTTTCCTTTCTCTCTTTTTTTAATGTGATTTCATTACATTCTGTCCTTCTTTCAACTCTTCTGACTGAAAGGAGCTCAATTTAAATGTCCTAAGACAGGGGAGAAGCGTTCAGAAATCCTGTGTGGTGTCACCTTCATGTTGGGAGACGTGTCTGAGAGAGCATTGAAATCTTCTGTGTCTCAGCCAAAGACTTTCTCTTTTTCCTGGTGATACAAGTGTTTTCTTTGCCATTATCTCACCATGTGGGAATCAGTGCCTTGACATGCATAACAGAGCAGCAAAAGTTTAGCACACGCTACAGAGCTTAATGACAAAAATATGTCTAGAATCAAATAATCAAAATCTTGCTTTTGGACTGGTTTCTGTGAGTGGAAGATTGTTCTTGTACTTCATTTTAAAGCCTTTATTCATTCCTGCAATAGAATGTTATCTGTTTTGGTTTTAATTTGGTCAACTCCACACAGTTTTTCACATGCAACAGTCTATAAAAAGCAAAAACTGCACTAACCATTAGACAACAGATTTAAGATACCTCTTTACTATCTTGTTTCTTTATCCAATATATTTTTTTAAAGTATGTGATGTTTACGGTTTGACAGAAAGTAATGCCTTTTATTCATCTTGAGAGCTCAGCACCAGGGGCCTCATCAAATGTGTGTCTCTTTATCACACTGCCAAGCAGTTAGGCTGAAAGAGATGATTCTTTTTAGGATAAACTCACAAAAATATGTCTCGTTGAGGCCTCCCAATATGATGTAATATAAAAAATATATATAAACATAGGAATTTTTCAGTGAGATTTTGCAATCTTGACAAACTACCCATTAAAAGATGGATCTTTTTTGGGAAAGTTATTCTTAGCATCAGAACAGAGACACTTTCAAAGTAAAGTAAGTGAAAGGGGGCCACGCTGAGTAGTTGAGGACTCAACTTCCAGATGGTCTGACAGACACACATACGAACCCCCATCACTGTCACCAGTCTAAGGAGAAACCAGGACACATGGGGAGAACTTCATAGGTGGCATCCCTTGTTCTACTTGCCAGGGAGTCCCAATCAGACTACCTGTGTGCTCATATCTGGATGCCTGAATGCATCAGTTTGGGTATATCTATCATTCCTGTCCTGATGCCCTCTTGTCAGCATCAGCGTATGGACACAAGAGCATGAGTGACGTTTACTCCACTTTACAAATAAAATCACCTTTCCCTCTCTAAAGGTTTGCCTTGATCTTTGTTAGATCACTGGTAGTGTTGACACATGATTTGTTGCAGATATAGGGGACATTCTGGCTTTCAAACAACTCTGTGTGTTGTTATGAATTGTTGATTGCTCTGCTGCCTGCTCTGCTGCTCTCTGCCTCGCTGCTTGCAGTGAGCATGGGCAGGTTCCAGCTCAATTTGCCTCTAATAGCATCAAAAGGGAGTTACACATCCAAACCCATCAAATGTTTGTTTAACTGTATTGGATTTGCACGGCTTTCCTTTCTGCCAATAAAATACACCAAAAAGAAATTTAGCCTTCTCAACATGCAGTGAAATCCTGACTCTGCTGAAGCCAGTGGCACATATCCCATTGATTTCAGAAAGGCCAAGTTTTCAGCAGCAGCTTCTGGTCTTCCAAGCTGTTGAATGAAAAAGCTGAAAGTAAAGGATGTCTGCAAAGATGCCACCTTACCAGGCTCTCTAAAGCTAGCACCGTCAGAAATAGCAAAAACAGTAAAACTACTGTAAAAAGAGCATATTCAAGGAGCAGATGAAGTTCAAGCAGTTCAAGATTTAATAGCTTTTAAAGAATTAAACAACATCCACTCCTATAAGAGATGAAAAGTAATTAGCATCTTTCCCATTAACTTTAATGGCAGCTCAGTCCATCTCTCAGGAAACAAGCAGCAATATTTACATCCATGTCTGCACATGTCCTTGAAACATATTCATTTCCTTCATACACATGTTTTAATAAACTGCCATCCTGCCTTAGAACAGGACATAAAATTCAGCCTTTTTCATCAAAATATTTTCCAATGCAATAGTGCCCTTTTCATCAAAATTGAAACATTTTAAAATATGTTCATACAAATCAACTCCACCCCTAATGTCTTTCAGCAAAGATGTTTCAAGAAAAGCCCTATAAATAAATTTCAGCATATATTATGAAACTTCATTTCAGCATTCTGAAATTATGTTTCTATTTGTCTTGTATTAATTTTTAAATAATCTGTTTAAGTTATTGCATGTTATATAATACTGCAGTTAGCAGATGACAACACAGCACAATGTAATAAAAACTAACACTATAGCTGCCATATTTTATTCCCTTACTGGTGTTGCTATCTCTTAAAATCATTACTGTGCACTGCTTACTCTTATTGAATAAAACCTCTTTCCTTGATCACAGTGTCTCCTGTTTTTTGCAAATATCTGGTATGTCACTCCCATCCGAGTATTTCCTGTTTTTATTGGAACTGAACAGTCTGATAAATTGTTTCAACACAACAGAAATTGGGGACAGCTACACCGAGAGGATAAAATGCTTTAATGTGTAATAAACAGAAGCCAAACTTAATGATTACATAAAATAATATAATAAAACATGATTGCTCTGAAGTCATAAATTGATTTCAAAGCACTAAAAATGGCATAAAGTAATCTCAAAATGCAAAAACATGAAATAATAAATACAACAAATTTTTAAAAATTTAACCCAAAATTTCAAACTCCAACCCATAATTTACAGTTTTCTATGTAGATAGTATTTTTAAAATAACATTTTGAACCATGGAGTGTAGGAAAAATAGGTTCAAATGTCAGTTCTCTTTTAATCCAGAATAAAAACAGATTTTCAATAGCAAAATATCCTAAACACATAAATTCCATGTTTGGATCACAAGTGATATTATTACAAACAAGTTAGAAGAAAATTCCTCTTTTCAAAAAGCACCACATGCTACAGAACAGCATGAGCCCAAGTGAGCATTGAATCAAAACTGTTTAAATTCAGAGTGGTATTAATAAACCATGAAGGAATTCTGTCATTGTTCCAATATCAATTCATATATCATCACCATGTACAGTGTAAGATTATATATAGATTTCTCATTAGCCAAAAATGCTGCCCATCAGCATAATCAGGAAGCACAAGTCCAAGTAAAGCCATGTAATTATATACAAACCATTCCAGTTCACTCTTGCCAAGAAAAACATTAACAAAAGTGTTGTCTGCATGACTAATTAATTCCTGCAGAAGGCTTAGAGAATTGGACTATGCATGAGGCTCCTTACCTGTGATATTCGGTATTACAATGGTTTACAACTGAGTTAATACACCTGAACATATAATTTGTTTTGCAGTGTTTCGCATGACCAGCAAACCTGACATAAAATCAGCAACAGAAACTTTACTGTGTAATTAAGAATTTACTTTTTAAAAGAACCATTTAGGTTGGAAAAGACCTCTAAGGTCATTGAGTTCCACTGTTAACCCAGCACCACCAAGTCCACCACTAAAGCATGTCCCCAAGTGCCACATCTATGCACCTGTAGAACACCTCCAGGGATGGTGACTTCACCAGTTCCCTGGGTGTGAAATGTCACAAAACAACCCAGTTGGCAGAGTTCACTTGGACACACACAGGTTATGAACTTTCAGCTTTCTCACTCATTCTTTGCAGTTATAAGTTGCAGTCTTGTTTCACAAGACTCTTCTGATTCAAAGTTTTGGTAAGAGCAACCCATTACAAGAATTGCCACCACCCTGAAAAAAGGTTCCAGTGGTCTAAAATGCTGCAGCCTACTTGGTTAGCAGAGCAGAGCATATCCCAAGGATTCATTCTTCACACTTTGACCTCACCGTACAAGAAATTATATTTCAAGATTTCTTGTCTGGTTATCAGATGCCCACATAGCTATGTCAGTGGATGAATTCATCTCCTGCATTAACACCCCCTACAGCAATTGTTTTTCTGGGGCAACTACCAAAGTCAGCAAAGAGCTTCCAAAGTGCAGCAATGGAGGGCTCATAGGAGTGGCCTGTTTCTGACTGCATGAAAGAAGCTGGATCATGGCCATGCCCTGTAACACAGGACTATGTATTGTACCTCCTATCAGTGCACAGCATTTTCATAGTTCAGAGATCTAAAGTTGAACTGGGATAGGAATACATTTTGAGAAGACATAATGAGAGTTAGAGACTCCATATTTTCCCAAATAACTTATGTAAAATTCATGTTTGTGATTTAACTTAGTTCCAGTAATTCATCACAAGCTCTAGGGGAGAGTGATGAAGATGATCAAAAAGCTGGAGCACCTCTCTATGAGGACAGGCTGAGGGAGTTGGGATTGTTCAAACTGGAGAAGAGAAGGCTCTGGAAAGACCTTCTAGCAGCCCTCCAGTGCCTAAATGAGACTACAGGAGACATGGAGAGGGACTTTTCACGTGGGCATGTAGTGATAAGACAAAGGGGAATGGCTTTAAACTGACAGAGTGTAGTTTTAGATTAGGTATTCGGAATAAATTCTTTAATGTGAGGGTGGTCAGGCACTTGAAAGGGTTTCCCAGAGAAGCTGAGGATGTCCCATCCCTGGAAGTGTTGAAGGCCAGGTTGGTTGGATGGGGCCCTGAGCAGCCATGGAAGGTGTCCTTGCCCATGGCAGGGGGGTTGAAACCAGATGATCTTTAATGTCCCTTCCAACCCAGATCATTCTGTGATTCTGTGTTGAACACTTCTTCTGAAATTGGAGGCTGCACTTTCACGTCCCTTTTCTTCATCCCAAGGCTGCAAAAAGATCATGAGGAGTTACAGAAAACACTCTTAGTCACAAGGAGCTCATTCCCTGCAGGAGGGGGAAATGAGAGGTGGCTGCAGAAAAGGCCAAGGCTCTGCTAGCTGAGTCTGTTTGCTGGCAGCAGCTCAGTTCCTCTCAGGCAAGGTAATGCTCGTTCCTGTGGCCAGCAAATACAGCCAGTTCTCACCCTCATCCCGTGAGGCACCGAGCTGCTGCTCACTCAGGGTTACACAAAGACAAATGAGCCCAACGGGAAAGGGCAGGGAAATGGAGACAGCTCACACTCATAAAATGCAAAACACAGAGTTAGAAGAATTACAGAGACTATAAAAATCCTCTGCACTTTGGAAGGTCCTTCTACCAGCAAAGCCTGGGAAGTCCTTTCCCCACAGTAATTCCTCTTCTGTATCATCCAAACCTCAAATTCCTCTCTGGAAATGAATATGGATGGACTATATTTCCCTGTGGTTATTGCTGAATGACTCAAAACTTTTTCCTCCCTTTTCCTGTGAGACTGAGGGGCCACATCAACCAGCAACAAAATTTTGTGCTCTGTGTTTTAGTTCTGTGAAAGAAGTACCATCTGGGCCAACAGAACATGAAAATATCTTACAAGTTCCAGCTTTCTTTAATTGCAAACCCAAATATTATCAATATGTAAAACAAAAGACAGTAATATAAAGTAAGGCTTTTCAGCTGGGTTGATAGAGGCTTGCAAGGGGTGGACAGAAAGTGGCTCCATGACTGATGTCTTGCCTTTAGTACAACACACACTATTGCTCCTATGAGTTGGGCCAAGGCAAACTGCCTCAAAGCATCCTTGTATTGCCACAAACACCCCACACTTAATGTACATTAATCTGGGCATATCTCCAGCAGGTTCTTCTTAGGACTTGTAGGCAAAGGCCAGCGGGGAGGACACCACTGCCAGGAGCAGCTCCTACTCTCCAAGCTGGACCCACTGCTGAATGTGGCGGTGCCAGGAGCGGCAAGGCTGAGCAATGACTTCTTTGACATGGTCTTCACCAACAAGGTATCTCCAACCTTCATGCCTAGCAGCAATGGCCAGGGAGAGAGAAAGTATAAAAAAGGCCAAAGAATAGAGTCAGTGGTGTCTTAGGAAACTTTGATGTATATAAGTTCATGGAACTAGATAGGGTTTGTCCAAGGATCCCAAAAGGTTCAAAGGATAGCGGTTAACAATTCCTGCCACCTTGTCAGGAGACTAGTTACAAGAGAGATCTGTCCTATCTTATACCTCCGTTACCGACCTGAAGGAGGGGATGGGGTGCACTTTTACTGTGTCTGCAGATGAAACCAAACAGGAGTGTATTCCCTGTGCTTGGAAGCAGTGCTGGAATCTATGCAGGCTGGAGGACTGGGCCAACAGAAATGTTTTGAAATTGAAGACCAAGTAAAATTTTCTGCTCCTGGGACGGACTATCCTACTGGGATGCGATGGGACAGGCTGGTGACTGGGAACACGAGGAGCAGCTCTTCAGAAAGGGCCACAGGAGTGTGGAGAACAGCGAGCTGCACATGAACCAGAGGTGCACCCCAGTGGGTGATCACAGTTTCCTGCTGGGAAGTCAGGGAGAAGATGGAGCTGGGCTCTTCACAGTGCTCCACATTGGGAGGATGAAAGACAAGCATGAGTTGAAACAAGGGAGGTTCAGACAGCATATAAGAAGAAACTTCTCCAGCCTGAGTCATCAGTCAGAGTCACATCCAGGCAGGGGTGCAGGTTGCCCAGAGAGACTGTGCAGTCTCCATCTTTGGAGTTTTTAAGGCCCAAATGGGAAAAGCACTGAGCAATCAGGCCTGGTCTCACAGCTGACCCTACTTGGAACAGGAAGCTGGACTGGAGACCTCCTATGGTTCCCTCCAACATAAATGACTCTGTGTTACATATAATTTTGCTATCCAAGCGGGTTTTGTTCGCTGATACTTCTGCATATATTTGGATATTCATTTCTTTGCAAGTACCTTGACAATGTACATTTTATAAACTAAAAAATGGAACTTTATTACACAGGCAAGTATCTCAAGGGGAAAAAAAGAACATTATGAGCAGACCAGCTGCTTGTTACTAATTTTAAAGTATATTTTCTGAAATCTAATACAAAGCAAAACCAGTAACACTCCTAAACTCAGAAAAATACATGGTAACAGAACAACCAAAAACTTCCATACTTAAACCTATAAACATCCCACAGGAACAATGATCAGGTGGTGCTCCTGGTGCCTCATTTTGTTTTCCTTCCCCTGGGAAATATTTTTTGATTGTATTGCATATAGCACATGGACTGAACACAGTGTCTACTGTTGCTCCATGCTTCACAGTCCTCCCTACTCTTTCAGTCATTCATTGCCCAAGAAACCCCAAAGATCTTCAGATCATAAGGGAAAAGTTTGAACAAACAGGTGCATGTATGTACTTGTCCTGCAGTTCATGCTGATTTTGACAGATTTTGACCAAAAATTGCTCTGTCAACAAGCATGCCTGGTCTCCTTCCATGAAGAAAACAAGATTACAAATGACAGCATGAAAACCTTGGACTTCAAAGTGTTACTTTATAAATATGTGACAGAAACCTTTCCTCTCCATCCCAATTGTCCCTGCAGGAACAACAAAGCTGGTGACTAAAGCAGAGCTTTGCTCCTGGTCTCTGTGCTGTTCCCTTTTTGAGAGGCAGAGCTGGCGACCTCCCTGCACTCTGTCAGCCACAGCAGACGTGCTGCTGCTAGAGTAGAAGGAAGTTTTTTTCAATCTCAATACTCTGCTGTAGCACCTGCATTGAAAAGGGCTAATAGCAATCCTTATTTGCTGAATTTTAAATTGAAATGCTTGCAATATCCTTTACACAAGACTCTGGAAACCAGCTGCATGCTGAGGCAGTCATCTTTCAAGTAGAAAAAAGGATGGTCTATATTCTGCCAGGGGAGGTTTGAGTGGTTAATGCTGATCCTGGAAGCTGAAGACTGAAACTCGTTGCTCAGCTGGGCTTAAAGTAATTTTATGAAGATCTCAGAAAGGTATGGATGCATGTATTTCATTCCTCATAAATATCTCAAGTAGAGAAAACTGACTTTTCTATTGTGGGTAAGAGCTTTGTAGGGCTTTCAGAAGACCTGACAGCCTGGAGTGTCAGAACAAAGATCAAAATCAACTTGTTCCCCCGTGTCCTCTCCACAGATATCTCCAAACACATTTTGGATTGTATTTTCCCTTTACAGGGTTGCATGATAGATGGAAGATTAAAATCACTGGCCACCATGGTCATTCTTTCTTCATTGCTGAACTGGTTTTGGCCTTTCCTTAAAGTTACCCAATACTTTCCATTATAAGGACCTTATAGCTCTGCCAAAGTTCAGTCATTCTAGCTGTAATTTCTCCTGCTGGCTGGATGCCTCTGGCTAATTTTGTTTGGACTTCTTTTGATAATTTTTTTGGAAAATCCTCAGTCATTTCCAAGAAAGAACCTAGGGGAAAATGTATATATTGTTGTTTGTGTCAAAAACTTGTAGATGTTTTCCTTTAAAAACTCTCATTTCCCAGGCTTTGCAGCATGATCTTGAAATCTGGTGGGTAGTGGATCTTTGTGCCTGGAATAGCCTTTTCTCTTTCCCAGTGGAAGTCTGCACAGCATATAAGCAAGATGTCAGCCACAGATTTGTAGAGTGAAGAAAATTTAAGTAATTTAAAAGTTCTGCCTCACTTGTTATAAAGGTCAGAGATGAGGCAGGGAAAAAGAAATTTCTGATTTTCAGAGCTGATGCTAGAGAACAAGACCCTGGCTCTGCCAGGCAGTGCCTTTGTGATGGGAACAACTACACTGGGTCTGGTTGGGATGGAGGTAATTTTCTTCACAGTAGCCTGCTCAGTGCTGTGGTTTCGATTTGTGACCAAAACAGTGCTGATAACACACCAATGTTCTGAGCAGTGCTGAGCAGTGCTTGCACCGAATCAAGGCCTTCTCTGTTTCTAGCTCTGCTGCCCCAGTGAGCAGGCTGGGAGTAGGCAAGAGGTGGGGAGGAGACAGCTGACCCAAACTGCCCAGAAATATTTCACACCATTTTCATCATGCTCATCAATAAAACAGGGACTTTGTGTTCATAGCTGCTGCTTGAAGACTGGCTGGGCATCAGTCTGCTGGTGGGAGGTGATGAGTGATGCCTTTGCATCAGTTGGGATTGGCTTTTTCCCCATTCACTTATTAAACTGCCTTCATCTTGACCCATGAGTTTTTCTCACTTTTGGCTTTCCAATTCTCTCCCCCGTCTGTCTGGGGGAAAATGAGTGAGCAACTGGGTGGGGGCTGAGCTGCCACCAGCTGGCCTCAGCCCATCCCAGCAACTCACCAACACCCAGCTCATCCCAGTCTACCACTACCCTTGTTTTTCTCAACAATCCTGATAGGAACACCATGGTTGCATTTGCAGAAGGGCTGAGCACTGCCCCCTGACACAGAAGTCGATGGGATGTAGCCTTCAAGCTGGTAGAACACTGTGCATGACTGCAGCTGGGTTGCTGGGTTGCTGCTATCAGCAGCACACCTCATGTCCTGATGTCCCAATCACCCACCCAGAGGATTTCACTCAGAGTCTGCCAGGGTTGCTCTTTGCAGGTTTCATACCCACAGAAGGCAGGGAGAGAGAGGACAGAGGCAGCACCACGTGTAGCTGAGCCTTATGGGGCTGTCACTGGCACTTTCAGCCAAGCCTGCAAAGGGAAAAGTGGAAGGTGCCCTCAGGGGTAGAGTGTAAACATCGACTGTAACATTGGGTACCTTCAGAAATCATAGCACTTCAAGTGATTCACTTCTTAGGAGGGGAGAGAGGAGAGCTTTAAACTTTCATCTTACTGTGGCTCAGTCCCATGCAATGCAGGTAATAACACTCCTTATCGCTTGCAAAGTTTCATTAATATTCGTGAAACTTATAAATGCTACCCTGATGACAGGCATGGAGGAATCAATAATTTTATCTTCAGAGAAGAACATGAATGTTGCAATGAATGGAACCTAGAAGAACAATGAAGAGAAGAAAAAATATTGAACGGGTGCTCCCTGAATAAGTTCAGTCTCTTCTCTGTACCAAATAAATGGAATTACTGGAGAAAAAAATAATACACCACTGTAAACTAACATCCATATTGATACCTTTTATCAGTAGGAATACACGTCTTGTCAAGAAGTCCAAACATATGCAGGTAAATTGAGGTCCCATGGGAAATCTTTCTCCTGGCATTTCCCAGCTTGTGAATGCTCAATTTCACCACCTCAGTAATGTTCTTTGACCACAACTATTTGTGCATGTCTCACACAATGAAAAAGCCATAGTATCTCTCCAAAGCCTTCGTTAATATTTCCAGTGAATATCCAAAGCTCTGTAATCTACCTGAAAGAAGACAGAAACACTGCATCTCAAGCAACTGTTGACAATATGGTCTCAGAAACAACACATGAGGAACTATTTATCACTACCTACCTTTTGCTACATTTGTTCGTTCTGAAGTCCACTTACTGTAAAAAGCAAGACCAATGTAAACCTGGTAAATGCTACTAAAAACACCTATTAGAGTGGCTATCTTTTATTGTCAGTATGCCCCAACAAGCAAAACTTCAAAGGTTCAACATTGTCCATAAACATTAATTTACATAATTTACAGATGTGTTTTACATAGTGAGAAAAATACTTTACAATTGCAGTCATCATGTTCCCTGATTTTCAAAGGGCTTTTTTTCTGTACTTTTTGGGCCAAAGACAGAGCTGAAGGGTTGTAATTTAATATTCCCCTGGACCTACTTACACCCCCTTGTTGAAGGGTCAGGGAGTCCTAATGGGTGGAACTGACAGGCTGAGGAGCCAAAATACATTGCAACAACGTTAGCTTAATGTAGGGAGGATTTGCTGTATTTTTATTTGCTTTTCTTGCTGTGCTCCTCTCCTGTGACCAAGCAATACACAAGGCACAGCCACTTAGTCTCTGTTTGACTCTGAGGTCTGCACTGCCAGGCAGGAGGTCAGGAAGATATGACCTGGTATTCCAGTACCTGAAGGGAGCCTGCAAGAAAGAGGGAGAGGGATTTTTACAAGAGCACACAGTGACAGGACAAGGAAGAATGGGTTCAAAGTGAAAGATAAAAGCTTTAGACTAGATATTAAGAAAAAAAATTCTTTACTTCAAGGGTCATGAGGCACTGGGACAGGTTGCCCAGAGAAGTTGTGGATGTCCCATCCCTGGAAGCATTCAAGCACAGGTTGGATAGAGCTCTGAGCAACCTGGTCTAGTGGATGTCCCTGTCCACAGCAGGGCTTGGAACTACATGATCTTTAGAGTTCCTTCCAACCCAAGCCATTCTATGATTCCATGATTGTATGATGATTTGGACTTACCATGTGGGTCTGTACTGACATAACCAGCAAGTCTGGGGAGTGGACACAACTGAACCGAGCTGTGTAGGTGTCTGTACGTAGTTTACACCAGCTTCCCCTCCTTCTAGTGCCAGATGCCCCTACAGAGACACCTCTGTGCTACACTTTACCGCTGGGAGAAGTTGCACAGCCAGACAGGAGCATGCACAACACACCCAGCTGTCCCTGAACCCCAGATGTGCAGCATAGAACAACAGCAGAAGGATGCTTCTCTGGGCTGACACAGCCCAGTTCTGGGTTCCTGCTTGCTTGTTCCCACTGAAGATACATGCTGAACATCATTGGCATTTGCACATCTCAGAACATGGAGAGATCTTTGCTGCTTTCTATCAACATGAATCAAACCCTGGCCAGTATCATTTTGATACACTCCAGCTGAAGAGCTGACCAGATTAGACCTCATACCGTAAGAATCTATTCCTAAGAAAATTAGAATTATTTTTCTGTGTGTGTTGAAAGAAACACATACTATGAGCAAACAAAATGTCATAACTAATGTACAAAAATCTGCTTTTGCAAGGATCCTAATAAAATTGATGCTAATTATTTGGTCCTGGTTTTGCTGTCTTCAACATTTAAGCATTTTAGCAGTAATGGAATTACTTTTCATTATGGAAATTTTGGAGCGCAAATGTCAAATATTTAATTGGTTTGGATATTCAGCAGACGCAACAGCTACAATTGTTTTAGGCAATTTTGACAAAAAACTGTGCAAGGAAATTGGTCTGTAAATTGCCTTTATAAAATTTCACAAAGTTTCTGAACTTCAAATAATCTCCATTCAAAATATGAAGAAACACCACAATGATGTGTTTTACCAAGTATCAAAAATATTAATCCCTCAATATCATCTGCAGGTAAATGTAGTAGCTGCACTTTTAATTGCATCCCAGCATTTTGTTTTTCTTTAAATTTAGTGCAATGTGACTGTCCAGCCCATTCTAGAGCTGTCTTGTGTTTTCCTTCCAAGAAAGCCAGTTTCTAAAAAGGTCACAGCAACTGAAAGACACGAGAACTGGCACATGAGCCTTTGTATGAGCAACATCCAAGCCATAGCTAGAACAAGTCTGTATCTCTGAGTAATTCTGGCATACTGAAAAGACAGCCAGGTGTTTTGTTGCTTTCAGAATCTCCCTAGTCTCACAGTTAACCAAAAAATAGCAAAGGAAAAACAAAAACCAACCTCACTTGCCAGAGGCAAGTCTAGATAACTAAATACTTTCAAATTACAATGCTAATTACCCAGATTAAGAAAAGGCTCATCTGCAGATTTAACAAAATTATTAGCAAATAACTTCACCATTTGTTCAGGATCATTTACAAACTCATTACCCAGATCCAAGGATAATGTCTTCACTCTGGGCACAAATCCAAAATGGTCATTAACAACAATATGAAATTGTTGTGCAGAAAAAGATTTATCATTAAAATATGTTATAATACTCAACTCTTACTTTTCAAATGCACATTTTGTATTGAACCCAAACGGTACTTACTTCAGACAAATGATCTTCCACATATGGTTCCTGTGTCACATGCAGCTCTCCTCAATGATGCATGCAATTCTTTTTCAGATTTTTTCATTTAATTCTTGCCCTTTTGCATTGCATATGAGCTCAGGCTATGAGAGGGCTGCCAATCAAAACGTGAGAATGCCACACATACCTCCATGTGCAAGGACCAAGGCTTCCAGCATCTCCAAGCCTTGCCAAAGAGCTCCAATTTTGTAGGGTGGGCTCTGGGAATGAGCCAGGTGAGGGTAATGGTCCGTTGTGAAGTGGAATCAAAGCGAACAGGAACTGACCACATTACCTCTGGGTTTAAAACACTTCAGCACAGCCTGCACAATTTATTCTAAAGTGTATACAGGCAGATAAAACACCAACATCTTTCTCTTTTGGATTACTGCTGAATCTGAACACATTTTGCAGAGTAAAAGCGAGCGTGACCCGTTATAAACAAACTTCCTTGGTATTCAAAGAAGACTCTAGCAAGAAAAAATAAACAACACACACATGCTTGGTAAGTGCTTAAAGTCACACTATATCACAGCAACTGCAAAGCACTCACTTGGGTACCTTATTTCAGCATTTGATTAATAAATTGTAATACTTCCATATAAACAAACCATATTAAGGCAATATGTAAACATTTCTAAAGAAGGAGGATTTGTTTAGATCCTTTGGACCTTCTCTGAGTCTGAATCTGGCTGCAACATGGGATCACTTTGTGACAGGCAGACCATTGTGGTAGTAAGCTGTTGTCCTATTATTATTGTTGGATGAAAAAACAGGCCTCATAAATTATGACCTGAACTAGAGTAACAAAGAAGCCCCTAAAATGAAGCATTTCTCTGAAATTAGTTTCCCTAGAACACGGTCTAAATTTTTCTAAAAATAAAAGGATATGAAAATATGCTTGAAACTTTTTCTGAGAAGATCAGTGGTTTTCAGTGGAAAGGCAATGCAATTGTGTTTGGCAAATTTCACTATAGCTTTAAATGAAAGTTGAAAAATAAAACAGAGTACATAAAATGTTAAAGTTTGTGAAGGCCCAGGAGTGGGCAACACAATATTATGTTTCCCAGCATGATACAGCCCTGTATTATGTAGTGTATGGCACCCTAAATGTGTGTGTATACAGCTGAATGTACACAATAATGTATATGCTCCATAATGCCAATAATCCACTCATATTCGTTAAGTGTGCTTGATCAATTACCCCATCTCCACGAACCATCAACAATCTGTCTTCCCCTTCATTAATCCCAGAATTGCTCGGGGTAGTGATGGTGTCCAACCCCTACAGCTTCCTCTGGTGGATGGAGACGAATCACTGGGAAGGAAAAAGGCATGCTTACTTCAGAAACTAAAATGTAAAATACTTGGGTTTACAGGAAAGATTTGAGTTATGAAACAGTTAATGAGTTTCCTGCGTTTCTTTACTAACACCAGACATTTATAACATTATTAGCAGAAGCTCATCAGCCATTTAAATGCATGTACTTTTACATATACTTTCCTATATATTCCTAACACATGTATAAGAAATCCAGTGTGGAATACAACTTACATGATTAAAAGCCAATATAGAAGCTTACATGAAGTATGCCACTGTGTTCATAAATTAATAAATATTTTCAAGTCTAAAGAATGAAGGTAGATCGCAGGCCTAATGAATCAATCATAATCTCTATATGAATTCAAAACTTTTATTTCAAGTAGTAGGAAACATACTTTCCTCAGATGCATCAATTCACTCATCAGTCTCTGCAATTTTGGTTGCTACCCTTCAGTTCATTTAGGTTACTGTATGAAAAATTAGAAAAGTGTTTGGCACTACTGCTTTTGAGGAGTATTAGAATTTTCTAAAATTCTGCACAGTCCTGCTCCTCACATATCTCTTGATGACACAAGTTTAAAGCAATATTCTTCTTCCTTCAACTTTTTTAAAGCATTCCTTGTGCACTATGTTTTCTAACAGAAGTACTCTCCTGTGGGGAAATGGAGCTTCACTGTTGGTTTCATCCTGTCCATGAGAAGTGATGGCAAGATTTCCTCTTGGAAACATACTCATGGGCTTTGAAAGGTGACTAGCTAGCTTTTAGTTTTGATGATTCTTCAAAACAAAAATTGTAAATTAACTTTGGAGACTCACACCACTAAGTAAGCACAAGCCTGTCTCATAAACACTGCCAGAGCTGTGGTCCTAATCCAGCACAGCCCTACAACACTACATCCATAATTACCTGGTTACTGTATTCAGATTTAAGTGTTTCACTCATGATATTCCAGTCAACTGCTAGAGCGTAAACTAAAACCTGAGTCAAGTCTCTTTGATATCTGAGCCCTGCTTTAAAGCAGCAAATGGCTGCTGCAGCTGGTATTCCAATATTTTCATCAATCCCAAACGAAAGGTACTGCCTCAAGTCAGCAAATATGCTCAAGCAGATGTCAACTCAAGTCATCAGACCACCCAAAGGAATTCAGATTTTTTAACTTGTTCTTTCATTTTTACTCTAGAATGACTACTTTTTGTGGATTAATCCTCCATTCCTTGCTGATGTGAGATCGTACCTGTGAGATTTCCAGTGCTTTTTGACCTGGTGTTACAGCAATGCCATGACCCTGAGCCATGGCCTTTCTGGTACACTACGGTCCCTGTCAGAGCCATAGAACATCTGAAAAGACAATGTCATATAATAATTTCTTTGGACAACCCTACATTCAACAGACTGTGATACCTCTCACAAGGCATCAAGTTTTGCAAAGGCAAAACCACGTGCACCTTCTCACAGGAAGGACTCTGGTGCCTCCACTGCTTTGTCCATCTCCAGAACAAACCGGTGCACATTGCACCAGCCCTGCTTCATCAGCACTGATGTTAATACTCAAAGCTGGATCATAAACACTTATCACCATCTTCAATTGCTAAAAGCTGGTAGCTTTGCAGAAAATCAAAATGCACCTTTCACGGAAACAGAAGCCTGGAGACGATCCCTTAGTCCTGGCAACATCCAGAACTAGAAAAATAAATTATGACTGGCCTGCATATCCCTAATCCCACAAATATTTACACATATCCTCCAGTGCCTGTAGTGCACGCAGTCCCGTTGAATGCAAGAGGACTGCTCGTGGCCTTTCGTTCAGCACCAGGGTGAACTTGGCACACCCCGCAGCCACTTCCCAGCCAAGAGCTGGGCACGCACCGCTCCGGGATGCCTCGGTCAGCGAGCGGCGTGTGCAGCACCCTGGTGTGGGGAGGCTGCAGGGGCCACGCTCGAGAGCGAACCCCCGGTGCCGGCCACGGGCGTGGGGAGCGCAGCGAGAGGACCTGGTGTTCCCACCGGCACCACCCGTCCCGGCCGAGCTGCCCGGGCAGCGCTGGGTGCCCCGTGCGCCCCGTCCCGGGCTGTCCCCACGCCCCGTCCCGCGCTGTCCCCGCGCCCTGTCCCGGGCTGTCCCCACGCCCCGTCCCGCGCTGTCCCCGCGCCCTGTCCCGGGCTGTCCCCACGCCCCGTCCCGCGCTGTCCCCGCGCCCTGTCCC
>VZRZ01001605.1:338577-487840 GCA_013398175.1 Climacteris rufus | reverse complement strand
GGCAGGGCACGGGCAGGGCTCGGGCAGGGCACGGGCAGGGCTCGGGCAGGGCTCGGGCAGGGCACGGGCAGGGCACGGGCAGGCGGTGCCCAGAGGCAGCGCGGGGCTCTCCCCGCACCCCGGGACACGCGTGGGGCCGCTCAGGGCTGTGCGGGCTGTGCCTGCTGCGTGTGCGCCCCGTCATGTGTGCTCTGCCCAGCACGTCTTCCCTCCGCACCCAGCTCTTATCTTTCCCCTCGTCCGTGCCCCGGCGAGAGGAAGACCTGTGTTTCTCCCCGGTTTATTTGGGTTTTTTTTTTGCCGGCGTTTTGCGATGTTCTCGGTGTTGCTTCTAAACATCTGGCAGTGATTAGGTGCCAGTAGAGGCTTAACTGGCTTGTGAAATGTATTTGGCGTATTTCTCCTCAACATCCACTGACTGGAAAATTTTTGGTCTTTACTTTGCATCTGTTCAAACTGAAACTTTGTTTCTTTTAATTTTTCTCTCTTTTCCTTCCTTCCTTCCTTCTCTTTCTGTTTTATATGAGTGAAACACGCCACTTCTACCAGTTGACCGCATCCTACAAAGTTGTGACTGAGAGGCATTGCACTTTTTTTCATTCACTTTAAAATGAAATAAAGAAGCAGATTGCCAAGGTGCTACACTGTAACCTGGTAAAGATGTATTGGTGCTGCAAGAAAGCCTTCTCTTTGTGACAATGGATAGCTTTACAGCAAAAGGCAGTGGCTTTACACACCGGTGATACTTATAATGGAAACATCAAAGGACACTATGGGCAGTTTAGGAGTTAGCTGGGAGTTTGGGAGAGTCGAATCTAGTTTTTCTTCAGAGGCAAAATAAGCTTGAAGGGTGGAAGGAAAAAAAACATACATATATGAAAATTGCTTTTGGGCACCAGCGTGCCTGTTCTTGGATTGCAGAGTTTTATTCCAGATGCCAGGAGGCCAGTAAACATCATGATAGTTACACTGAGTTTCCAGAGTCTAGGACACCAAATGATGTGATTATTTATTCACTTGCCAGAGTAGCTGCCTGAAGGGAGGAAAAATTTTTGGGGGGCATTTATTTTGCAAGCCCACACACACTATTTTTAGTTCTTTCTGACACTGTGGCATGGTGTCTCTCCAGGGCCGTGCAACATATTTAAAATAATGTATTTAAAATATTCTTTATTTATAGGCTGCTTGTGCCAAAAGTCTTGTCATCAGCTTGTCATTATCAGCAGAGGTGCAATGGCAGGAACAAACCAAAACAATGGGGATCTGGTGATACAAAGCTGTACCTGTTATCACTGAAAGCCTTATATGTCATTCTTTGGGATTTTGGGCAGAGATGGGATGCAAAGGACCAAGGATGGGAATAGCACATACTGGGACTTGTATCTCCTTCCATTCTGCCTCCACTGCTCCTTGCAAAGCAGAGAAGTAGCATTCAAAGGGAAGTTGTTATTCCTGCTGGGAGCACTTGCTGGTGCCCTACACTCCATCAAGAGGAGTGCAAGTCCTTACCATTTGGTTTCCCTAAGAGTGACCACAGCCATCTTATTTCTTACCCCCGCAGAGTTACAGAAATCAGTAATAAAACATGCAAAGAAGAACACTCAAGTGATTGTGCTAATAGCAAGAGAAAAGAAAAGCTTCAAACAAATCATCACGTCAAGTGCCATTGTCAGTGTTAGGGAAATCGGAGAGCCAAACCAAATTTTGACTTGGTGATTTCCTTTTCTGGATAAAAACTTGGCTTTTCATATTTTTTCTTTAAACTTGATGGTGGTGATAATTGTAGGACTGTAAAACTTGGTGTAGTTACACATTTTTCTCAATAACAACAAAATGATCTGTTGACTGCAGCTGTCTCTGTGTCTACCCTCTCTGGAGAATGGAGGAATATCTAAATAATTACATCACTAAATATGTGTAAGGAATAAATTATATTTCCCATGGCTGGTATTCGTAATGTGTTATGTTTTAAATCAGTAAAACAAATTGAAGTTTATGTTTAATATGCTGGCAGTTTTATTTCCAGAAAACAACACTGAGCTCACAAACTTCATGATACATTTTAGTAATAATTCATGTGATTTATATAGGCATTTGACTGCTTTAGGGTCAGATTTATCTTTATCAAATGATACTTCTAAGTTGTAGTTATTTATTGGAGTATGAAGGAGTACTTGTTGCCTGGGAAGCAAATGAAAACAGCTTCCTCATAGTCAAACATCACCACATGTTTGAAAACATTGGCCCTTATTTAAGACAGGGACAAGCATCGTCAAAACTGAGAACTTCTTCCCATATATGTCTGATGTATTTTGTAATTACTACGTTATCTGTAACCACATCTGTAAGCACATGGCAGTGCTGGTGAGAAGTATTTTCTTGAAATATGGATACTGTTTGGATAACCACTCAACACTAATGCCCCATATCGGGCAATGACAAAGTCAGGGTGGTCATTTTGGGGCTGTTGCTCCAGGATGACAGAGAAGCTCTTAATTATGGTACCCAAATTAGCTTAGCTGCTTCTTTCCACCCCTCCTTTGCCTCCTCCACCTCCTCCTCTTCCTCTTTGTCCTTCGCCTTCTCCTCCTCTCCTCCCTCTCTGCTGTCACAAGCACCTTGCTGTGCACGGCTTGTATGGCAATGGGACTGCAGCACAAATCTTCTGGGATCCTGTGCTTGAGAGCTGGAATGTGACCCAACATCGTGTCCTGTGCTATTCCTCTCATTTGATACAAAAAAAGAAAAAAAAAGCACAGGGAGAAACGGGTTTGTCCTTGGTTGTGTTCCACTGGCATCAGTGAAGGCTGCAGTGCCTCAGGAGCAGCCTGGCCTGAACACTTGGCTTTCTTAGCATCAAAGGCAGCTCAATGTGCTGCGTGCTCAGTTTTCAGTAGATAAAGCACATTGAGCTTTCACAGGATGTGCCCGTTCAGTCTAGTCCAAGTTTGCCTCATACAGTGAAAACTTTATCAGACAATTAATTAACATATCGGCCTGTATTGCTGAAATTGTCCCTTCTGTGGGACTTGGAGCCTGGACATAGTCTGCAGGCAACACCTACGTTTGCAAAAGCTGACTGTGCATGCAGGTTCAGTTGTTCTTTCTTGACTACCTTGAAAAGGTCCTGAATAATCTATTTATATGATGTTTACCTTCTTGGCAGGTTTTGTCTTTCTCTCTGTTTTGATGCCACTGCTAATTTTAAGGAATAAAGGAATAAAAGTTCTGATTTTGTAACACTGGAGAAAAGCCTCTCTCTTCTTTGTGTGCACAAAATCAAATGAACAGTCATTTGCAAATAGGTCGGTCTTTCCTGGATAGAAACTTCAAAACAAGAATTTCAAAAAAATGCAGTCCAGAGCATTTTGCAGAAGTCAGAAAGCATCTGAAAAGCAAAGATTAGAAGTGGAGTGGTCCAGTAACTTTTCCTCAGTCCAGTTATAACAGAGCTTATATGAATATAGTGACATAAACATGAAACATATGCAGGAGGTCTGAGTGGTGTGTGTTGGACATGTCACAGGACCCTACAGCAGAAGTTCAAAGGCACAAGCAGTTATAATAAACGTGTGATAAAACACAGAACAAATCCTGAGCAATGCTATTATACAGACAGTGTGTATCCTGAACCACTTGGTAGCACAGAGGATTTTAAACACATGGATGAGAAAGATGCACGCATGTGTCAAAGGGTATTCTTATTAACAATACAGAGAAAAACAGAGCTATGAAATTACAAGAGCAATATGTTATTGCACAGGTAGAAATACTGTTATATAACTGCAAAAGATATTGAGCAGAAGTAGCATTTAAGCTATTGATGACAGGAGCGTTTTCAGTAAGAACTTGTAATTGTTCATCTTTGCTTTCAATATGCTACTTTTCCCAGCCACATCAGACTAAGAATAGCACGGGTGAGCCTACCTCTCTGAAGAAAAGAGTTGTTTAAAATCTCCTGTGGCTCTTTTTTCTCCTACTTTGGATAACATAGATTCATTTTAGACTGGTTTTGCTACAGCAGAGGGCTGAAAAGAGACCTCTCTTTGTCACGACCACTAAACAGTTTGCTTAGATCCACACTGAGAGACCATTGTGCCCAGAGGTTCAGGCACTTCTGCCTGCTAGGATAAGGAGGGAAAGGTACTCTTGCAGAGAGATAGAGCTGATCAGGCCTTGCAGAGATAAACCAGAGTAAAATAATGAGAGCAAGGAGAAGTGTCAAGGATGAAAGCAGTTCAATAGTGCAAAGGATGCATGCCCAGTTATCTTCAGCCTCACAAAACGTTCCTTATCCTGAGGTTCTGTGTGTCAGAACAGAGAATCTCTCCTTCCAGCCCTTCCCCTTGGAAAGCAAAATAAAGACGCTTTTTACAAGGCATGGAAAGTGAACCTGATCCTCCTCATAATGTGAGTGTGGTCTGTACAAGTGAGGGAGCAACCTAAGATGAATTGTCTTTGGAGTTTGACCACTTCCATGTAAAACTGCAGTCCCTTTCCGTGCATAAATTTGAGGTGCAGACTGGAACATCAGTGGGGAACAAAGTGAATGAGTTATGGGAGGTAATAGAGATGTGTTGTCAGGAATGTGAATGCCATTTTAATACTGCTGTTAATTGCCTCCTCTGACATACAGAGAGGGAGGCACGATTTTTCAGTGCATTAATGAGAACAGTTCTGCTTGCTCTTAAATCCTTATTCTGAAATACGATATGATTTAAACTTTTAACTTCTAAGGTTGATCATCTGCACCATGCAGCTGCTCCTGACCCCAGTGCTGTAATGATGCTGTGTGGCACTTGTGGGCTAACAAGTTTTGTTCAAGAAACCCATATTTACTGGCTTCATTTTGTGCCTAAAAAGCAAAACTAGAGTGATTGTTGTTACATCTCTGAATTTCACAATCTTTGATTTTTTTTGTGCGTGTTCTTAATGTGAGCACTCACATTTTGGGGGCATAGCAGTGGGGGAATAGATCAAGACCAGGATATTAAAATGCACCTATTTATCATGATTCTTTGTTTTGTTTGTTTTATTTATTTGTTTTGTTTGTGTTAGGTGATAAGAGACACCATCCAAGTCATAAGATAGTAGCAAGGGAGGATCTCTGGTCTAGGACCTTGCCTCTTTCAGTCACTGAAAGCAGATAAATTCCCAGATCAGGAGTCTGAAGGCCAGAGCTGGGGAAAAGCCTCAGTTTTGCTGCCAGAAGCCAAGCTCAGATAACATCCCAAAGGATGCTCTGTGATGTGGGGAGGGGGGTTCTGTTCCAGGACTGCCTCAGCTGAACCTCTGCCATGGCTCTCAAAGAGCAGGTACTCCACAAGCGTGAATCCCTGTAATCCCTGTCCAAGGGCTTGTGCTGCCTGACAAAGGGCAAAGGAAGGGGGATTCATGTGGGCACAACACTCTCAGCTCACAAAGGGACTGCTGGTGTGACATGTCAGCTCGGGACCTTGTCAGTCAGGAAGTGTTTCAAGTGTGCAGTAGGATTTTATGAGGGAGGGCTCATCAAAATAGAGGCAGAGAGAAAGACTTGACTCTGGAAAGGGCCTGTAAGGAAAAAGTAGTGGAGAAAGGCAGAAGAAGAGGACAAGTGAAATAAAGCATCTGTGAAGAGAGAGGGGAACGAGCAGCCCATTAGCACAAGCAGGAGACTGTCCAGAGTGAAAGCTATGAAAACCAGTGGAAACCAATTAGACTGATGAAGTCATCAACATCTGAAGGCCACAGCTGCTTGCTGTGCTTCTGCTGGCTTCATTTCACCTCTAGGTCAGCAGTTTGAATGTAGATCCAGTTAACAGTGAGCAGAAATGCATATAAATCTGGTGGCTGCTCAAAAAGCTTTTGAAATGTGGTATGAGAGAGCTATTGGTGTTGCTGTTCTCATCTGTCTGAACAGTTGTTAATATTACAGAAACCTCCCAAGTGGATGATCTTTGCCTTGCAGTGAAAGTGCTGAGATGGAGAGAGCAGGCAGCAGTAGCATTTTGACACTGCAAGCAGTCTCTCATGAAGGAGATGCACTTGTTACACAGTTCTGTGCAGAGTTCTTCATCCGTGCTGATTCATGGGTTAAAGAGAGGAATATTGTGATTTTCAACTAATGGGCACAGCTTCTTTCCAAATGGTACAAGTAAAAATCTCTTCTTGATCATATTACAATGATTTTTACAGAGTTGCATTAGGATATAACTCTATGGTTCCCATTATGTCAGTAGGACAGGCAGGGCTGTAACTATTAAAGCTCTTTGACAGAGAGATTTATTTTAAAAGAAACCCTTACACTGGATGTCATTTTTACTACAAATCAGTCTTATAGTCCTGACTTTCCAGCCTGGTACTTAGGGGTAAGTTCTGATGTAATTTGAGTTTTCAGGGGGTTATAAAGGAACTTCTGAAATCTGAGCTGAAACTTGACATGACAATTTTCAGCCCAGATGCCTCATTCTTTCCTAGAACAGATTTCCCCAGATTTTGAAATGCAATGTAGCATATTGGTGTATTTGCTTTATTTAAGTCTTCAAACAAAGTCTTTAAACAAGGACTTTGTATTCGTGTTTGCAGCACATAAGTGTTCTAGAAATTATTGGATACCACATGTCTGCAGTCACCATATGACCCAGCATCTCTAATGGTTCTGGGATCTTGTTTGCTTCATTAGTTAATTAGGTTTAAATGGCTGAGCAGGGTGTACTGTTAAAAGGAGACAGCTGGACATGTACATTAGCAGCTTTCTGTAACACCTTCCATATGCCAACAATGACACCCATGAAAGGAAGGGGCTAAAATGGAAACAACTTCCCTAAAATCACCTTGCACTAAAAGCTCCTCAGATCTGGTGCTGTGGTTTTATGCCCTGTATTGTCTCAGGGGCAGATTTAGCATCTATTTTGGCTCCAGGCCAGCTCTTTCTTACTTGACCTCAGAGTGACTCATAAGTGATCCATGATTAATTTATTTAAGATTTAAGAACAAGAACGAGAAATTAAACAGTTCTACTCCACAGATTTGCTTTGCCTCTAGCAAATTAATCAAATGAGAGTCTAATTTGTTTTAGATTAAATGAATTCCCTCTGTTCACTGCATTAATCCCCAGCTGAACTGCCTTTTTATAATTCCCACTCCCTTGAAGCATTGTACTGTAACTTATTTAACTCTACAACTGTATTTACTAGAGGTGTTGCAGTAATAGCTTATAACTGGAGGGCAAGTGGAATTTGGCATCGATACTCAGTGGGACATGGATATTGCCAAAATATCTCAAAGCTTTTTTTTTTCTCCTTCTTTTTGGGACTAGAACTCTTGCTTTGCACTGACTCCCTAAAATATTTGATGTATTGCTGCTCAGCTGCAGTGAGACTGTAATTTGTAGCAGTTTGCTGTAAGCTCCCCATGACAATCTGTTGTAGCATCCAAGGAGACTCTTGTGAACCCAGTTAAACAGATCTCTGGTGGCCCTTCCCCTACATGGTTAAATACAATTGGTTGCTCACATATGTTTCTGTTCTGCCCAAAGTTCACCTTTTTTATGGACCTTCCTGCTGCCAGAGGTCTGTAGAAGTCAGTGGAGTAAGAAACCAGCTTTTCATATTCTTTCATCTTTCTCATTCTGGACTCCCTATCTTTTGGCTCCCAGCTGAGAGCTCAGTAGAGTGTCTTATAACTAAGTTAGGCCTGGTCTTCCCAGCACTAAAGAGTTCATTCTTCTGGCTGGGACATAACAACAGATTCTGCTGGATTGTCTGCTTCAAGGAGGAGTCTGCCCTTCACATTTTTCACCCATGAAAATAAGCCTTGTCTGCATACTAATGTATGTGTATGTAACAGAAATCCCGCATTCATTCCAGTCCTCTTTGTAACTGAGAAGGCCTGGATTTAAGCTAAAGAAAAATTTTCCAACTTAAGGCTTTCACAGTGTCAAACAAACCCCTCCTACACCAGTTGCAGCCTCCCTCAAGTATGGGTGCCACTGATGTGAAAGTGCAGAATTTCCATTTCCAAGATCAGCCGCCAGTGCTCAAAACTCATGAATTTCGGCCACACCGATTTCCCATACTCCCTTTAAAAGCATAAGTCATTAAAACATGCTGGAGGTTTTCTTACTATTTGTTTTCCTACTTGCTGTATATTTTCTTAACCTCTGTAACTCATAACAGATCACATTTTCATAGTTTTCTCTAGAAGAGCAATGAAAACTTAGGTTCTCTTGTATTTTCCTGATTTGAAGATATCAGGAGGCTTTGAGATTTTTGTAGAACTTGTGACAAAGCTTTATTATTTCCAGCACTGGAATAGAGAGTTGAGGCCAAGTTTCTGCTGCCTCCAGTGAGGACAGAACTGCACCAAAGGCATGGGAGGAGCAGGCTGGATGCAGGGCTTTGCCTTGGGACTTAAATTTATAGATGTGTTTGTCAACTTCATTTCTAATATTTCAAACACAGATTTCTTCTGAAATAGGACTTTCAACCCATCTTTTTCCAGCATTTTTGCAAAGTGCTGTTCGTTTCTGAATGTTTAGTCTAAATTTGCTTTATTAATGTCTTCCATATTTATTTTCCTTAAACTTGTTACATTAAAATTAATATTGTAAAATATTGTATTTGCAAATGATTTCAGCAAAGTTGCAATTGTGACTGGAAGACCGCTGAGCTTTGTCTGTTAACTAATTTTCATAGACTTCCCCTAAAACTTAGTGCTGCCCCTTGCAAGATCAGCTCACAGGGACTGAAAAATATTTCTGTGATGTTGGAGATTTTAGTGAGCAGGGAGGTGGGTCACCAGTTGACATAACTGTCTTTGCCTACCTCCACTTCTTTGTTTCAAATGCCACAAGTGTTCTTCAAAATTAGAAGGTGAATGGATAATTATAAACTGTTCAAAGCTTAAGAAAAAAACCCATCCCTCACAAGAATAACGTAGCATTGCAAATATTGAAAAGCATAGATGTATTTTTAAAAGTATATGCTTGTATAGAAATATATAAAATGTATGTATATAAAGGTATTTGTAAGTTGCAAATACAGAAAAAGCCAAAGAAACAAAAATGTGGTTATAAACGTGTGGCCAAAAGGCCAGAGCTGTTGGTCTGTGTGAAAAACAAGACAGCTAGGGAAGGGGCTGGCAGCCTGGGAGGAAGGTGTTGGAGATGTGGTGTGGGATGAAGCCCCAGGATTTAAAGACTGTGTGGCTCTATATGGCAGATACAGATTGGATAAGCCAGGTTACACTCTTGGCAAACAAAGGAGGTGATTGTGTTGCAGCCTGATAGCAGGAGAGGGCAGGAAGCTAAGGGCTCTGCAGCTGTTATCTTATTTTGTCCAACATTTTATCTTTTGTGCAAGAGGGGAAGATTTTTTCCTGAGTAACTCAGGGCTGAGAAGCTGGGATGAGAAGCTGGTTGTTGACTGTTTGTGGTTTATTAGTACTTGTCATGTTTTGTTGGGTGGCCTTGTCTTCTGATAACATTTGGGACAATTTTGAAGGTTTGTTTGGTTTGGTTTTTTTAACCGTTTCTTTCTGCCTCCAAAATGTCTTTGTTTTGCCTAAGGAGTGTCCACTGGCTCTTCCACTTCTTAAATACACATCTGAATTGGGGGTCTAGCTTAAGATATGGACAGGAGTGCTGCTGGCAGTAAGCCAGATGTCATACCTGGTGAAGAATCTGTTTTTAGCTGTTTAATCAATCGTGCTGTCTGAGTAAAGGGTGACATTCTGCAAAATAATGCATTTTGTGGACTCTGCTGCTGCTTCAGGCAAAGTCTCGCTCAGACTTCTGTGCCTGGCACCTCACAGGTCAGAAGGAGGAACAAGTGAGAATTCTTGCTGGAGACATGCACTCAGATCGTTCAGGCTTTGCTGAGCCTGGATGCAGACTGTTATCTTTACCTCTGAATTCATCCCCCCAAGGCTCTGTGCTGGCCCGAGTTAGCTGTGGCACCAGTGAGCCCAGCTGCGTGAAGCGGAGCAGCCTGATCATGTGCAGTAAGTCTGTGGACAAAAAAGGTCTAACTAAACACAGACTTGTCACTCCATCCCACATGTTGATGTGCTTTGAGCTTGCTTTTCCTCCACTGGTCATTAAATGATCCCTCTGGGAAATACAGAAGTGGGAGAAGAGCAGCCTGGGCTGTGATGCCCTCCCAGCAGCTGCTGCAGAGGCTGGTGCTGGTGACAGGGCAGAGCTTTTGCCTTTCCTGACTCAGCAGAATGAGGAGTTGTCTTTGTGGAAAGAGGCTGAACACATGAACACAAACATATCCTTTTTTAAAAAGAAGTCATGGGTGTATTTCTTTTGCTGATGCCAGCCTTTGCTGCTGGAAGGAAGTGGAGAGAAATCCAGCTTCTGACAAAATAAAATTGTGATTATTAGCGTACTACTGCTTGCTAACTGTAAAGATGAGAACAAAAGGCTTCATGGAATCATCGAATAGAAGGATATCCAGAGTTGGAAGGGACCCACAAGGATCACCAAGTTCTAATCCTGTCCCTGCACAGGCCAGCTCTGAGTCACACCCTGTGTCTGAGAGCATTGTCCAAACGCTTCTTGAACTCAGGCACTCGTGGTGCTGTGACCGCTTTCCTGGGGAGCCTGATATTTTCCTAATATCCAACCTAAACCTCCCCAATGCAACTTCAGGCTATTACCTCAGGTGCTGTCACTTGTCACCAGAGAGGAGAGATCGATGTCTGCCCCTCCACTTTGCCTCACAGGGAAGTTGGTGGACTGCAGTGAGCTCTCCCCTCCATCTCCTGTTCTCTAGGCTGAACAAGCCAAGTGACCTCAGCTGCTTAATGTATGGCTTCCCCTCTAGACCCTTCACAGTCTTCACCATCTTGGTTTTTATTTTTCTCATCTGTTTGGGTTTGTCCATTCTGTTTCACATTTTTTATCAAATCTGATGGTTTCAGGCCAAGCTGGTGCACATGAGAGGTGGTGGATGGATGGACAACCATCCCCTGTGACTCCTCCCTCATTGCTCAGCAGGGCTGTGCGAGGCACTTTGTACAAAAGGTCCAACTGGTGCACGTGTAGCCTGAGCCTGATGCCTGGAGAGCACAGGCAGCCAGCTGGAGCAAATGCTGTGGTCCTGGCAAGCCTGCCCAAGTGGCACGCTGGTGACAATTGTGGCTGTCATTGGGATGAGGGACATGCCTGCTCTGGTCTGTACTTAGCTGGCCAAGCAGGCCTCAGGATGGCTGCCAGATGATAAATCTGCACAGTTTGTAATCTGGAGTTCTGGGGATTCTGGCTGGGGGAAGGGCTCTGAACTGCCTTCTGCACTTGGAGACAGAGGTGGGATATAAGCAAAAGAGGGGAACCTCAGTAGCATGCCTAAAAAATCTATTAAACTTACATTAATTCATGAACATGCACCTTTAAAAACTTCTTCCCATCTATTTGCAGTGGTAATAGTAATAATCTGCTGCTTGTCTTTCTTTCTGCAGACGACTTTGCAGAGGAGGAGGAGGTGCAGTCCTTCGGCTACAAGAGGTTTGGTAAGTGACAGCAGGTCTTTCAGCTTGCTATTGCACAGTGCTCAGGGTAAGTTAAACACTTGCTATGAAAACCTTTCTTGCTGGCAGCATCAAAACATACAGGTTTTGATCATCATCCACTTTAGTCCAATGTCTTCCCAGAGGAAGGTGTGATGTTCAGACTTGGACCATTTTCTCGGCAAACATGAAGCTTCCCAAGTAGCTCTGATCAGAAGCAAGCAGTGGTTGATTTCATTATGTGACCATTAACATTATGAAAATGAAGCCCACTCCTGAAGAGGAAGGAACATGCTGGCTGTACAAAAGGTCCATGTCTCTTAGGTGTCCTCTGCCCAGCTGGGCATTGCTTCAGCCCACAGACCAATGTGCAGCAGGGTTTGTAGGTGTTCCCAGAGTGGTTGCATGGGATTTCCTGTAGACGTGCAGAAGTTGTACCATCAGCTGAGCCAGGCTCTGCACTCCTCTCAAAGGAGAAGGAAAAGCATATGGTATGAATGCATTCTGATGTAAAAAATTATTAAAACTATGTTGATAATTTCTTTCCTTTTTCCATTTTCCCTTTATTTTGATGTTTGTTCTCTCAAAATGGCCTTCTCATGTAATGAAAGCCATGCATCTGTGCACAGGGCTCAGCAGCTTTCAAGACCTCTCTTTTCAGGGCTCTTGTGATCTCTTTCTGTCAGGAAAACATTTCAGTCTCTGCAGTCAAGAGTTTCTCCCAGGACAGGTCCTGTGGCCCAGGTCCCTGTGGCAAGGGGAAGGTGACGTGGTGGCCTCTCAGCTCCCACAGTGCCAGCTCTGTCCTGGAGCAGCCAAAGGGGCTCATCATCAAAGCTGCTCACTGCCTTTTCACCTGTAAGCTATCAGAATAATAGTTTACCTTATTTTTTCTCTCCTGGGAAAGTGACTGCAACGGGAGTCACTTTCAATGACCCCACTTGGCAAGTGGATAGGAAAGGCAGGCTGAAAATGAAGAATAAGTCAACAGTTCCTTCCATCCCAAAAGGAGCAGGGGGAGGCAACATAAGGAGATGTGGTATTTGGGAGGTGGGGATCACATTCACATGACCTTTTCTACCCCCTGAACTACTCCACTGCTCCCTGCTGTTGAGCTTTATTTTGGATAGATCAGCCAACCACAGAGACAGCATCTGTGGCTTGGAAAGTCCTCCATAAGGCTGCACAGAGGGTTTTTTCCTACTCTTTTTTGTTGTTGTTGTTCTGAACTAAGCTCTGGAACAGCAAAAAGCAAAACAAATCTTCAGAAATAGGAAAAAATGCTAACTGTTTATTTCTGTCATCTCCAGGTGAGTAAAAAATGCTGGGATTCATTAACAGCTATAAAAGTAGGCTCCTTCTGTGTTGTCCTCTGCCTGGCTATCCCTGGTCAGCATGCTCTTGCAGTGAACTGCAAAAGGTTTAAGCGAGGCACGAGTACTCCTTTATCCTTACTATCCCAATAGTAAGTGCACTGTTGTGACGTGATGGCATTTTTGTAACTTGCTTTCATTTCTTTCTTTCTCATTTCTCCCCTTAGAAATGTAAGACCATTTTCAGAAATCCTTGTGCTGTTGTGCTTGGTGGGGCAGAGCAGAGGAAGGAGAGGGCCAGCAGCCTGGCAGTGGTAGGAGAAGATTCCACCACAAGAGGAGGAGTCAGGGTAGTTCCACCCTTAAGAACCAACCATAACTGCCTTGTGCCTCAAGAAGACAACATTGCTGTGCTCAGGGAGCTATCCCAGACATCTGCAGTATAGAAGAAGAGCCTTGACTAAAGGCTTCAGCAGTGCTGACTGCTTCTTCACCTGGCACTGAGCCCCTCCAGATTGGAAGGTGACCTGCCTGTCTTTTAAATACTACAAATTCAGTGGACAGCCGGGTCAGCATTTCCAGTGAAGCACCAGAGGTTGCTCTTGGGGAAAAAATGCAGCTGAGTAGATCAGGCTCCTGCCTGACCAGTAGGAAGTGTTACACCTGCTGTCCCACTAGTGTTCCCTCTTGGCCCTGTGTCCTTGCTGGTAAAAGAAGGCAATAAGGGCGAATCCAAAGGCAAGAACCAAGTTTTATTACACAAACCTTGATGAAAGGTCATTTTGAAAGAAGTTCTATTTGTCTGCTGGCTGGCACTGTAGAAATACCAGTGCTGTTCCTGTACAGCCTGCTGGTGTGGGCAATGATAAAAACAGCAGTGGTTTCCAGAGTCACAGCATAAGATCCGTTGCATTAATATATTGTAACTGGAGAAGTCCCTGTATGCTTCATGGACATGGAAGGAGGACAATGACTCAAGTACTTTTGATTCCATCATTTGAGAGTGGGAGGTCTTGTTTGGAGCAAAATGTGCTCTGACGGGGAGAAGGCTAACTATAACTGGTTTGTAAAAAACATGGCTAGTAGTCAGTCACTGCTGGCAGCTGGGAACACGTGTTGGTCAATATTTGGCAGGCAAAACCTTGATCAAACTGCTTTCCTGGAGTTCAGCTGAGGAGTTTATTATTAGCTGCCTTGTTGCTGGAGCCTGTAGTTTGGTTGAAGGAAGGAAGAGATCAGCAGAAGGAGGGAAGGAGAGAGGCATTCTCCAACAATTCTTATTTTGGGGAAGAAGCTTTTGAAAAGAGGACTGAATACACACTGTCTTGCTTCCCCTTTTTCTGAATCATTCTGTCCTTCCTTCTCAGATAAGTTAAATCTGAGAATTTATCATTTACTTTACTTTTTAGTCGGTAGAACATGAACTGGTCATAGTAAGCCAAACGTACTAAGCATAATACACTAACATATTAAAGAACAATTAATACAGATGCAGACAACTCCTAGGAAAATAGACACCAGATTTTTTTCTCTTTTGAGCTTGGGACAGATTTTCTGCAGGGGGTCAGTGAGGATGAGGAAAACAGTCTTTGCAGTTCACTGATGCTGTTTACTTATTTTCAATGGATGCTACAGATGTGCAGGGATGCTGCCAGAAGTTGCTCAGCTGCAATGCCTCCAGATTGCTGCACTGAAAAAGTGAGGAAGCGTATTTCTTATCTCAGTTACTTCATCTTCAGCCCCATTTCTCAGGCTGTTTTGAAGTTATCTGCTCCAGATGGCAAGCTAAGCCTCTCCACTGGTTTTCTTCTACTAGATTGCCACCACTGTTAACTCTTTCATCAATCAGTGTCACTGGTTTGCACCACCCCACGCACCTCTCACTTCAGGAAAGAATAAATGAGGAAAGCGCAAAACTTCCTTTCCAACACGATACACTTTGGAGATGCTAAATCTCAGGCTTGAGAGCTCATGAGACTAGTTTCCAGATGGTAGATAAAAGGATGAGATCTCTTTCTGGCAGGGTTTGAGTCCTTCTTCTGAGCTTCAGGCTGTGGGCATCTCCACAGGCAAGGGAATTGAAAGGATCTAATGGACTCCAAGGTAGAAGGTCTGATCTTCCTAACTCATGGCATTCTGAGGTAATAGATATAGAATTCACTGTGCATTTTGTTTCTTTATGTTAATGTTTTAGAACTTAAGATCTGCACTTTACTAGAGTATTTAATGTAGAAATTTCACCATGAAATTACTGATTGCAATATTTGAAGCTACAGTGCAATACAGAATAGCTGCAAGCAGAGGAGATGGTCTTTGAACTGTTGCGAAGCACACTTGTAGTATTTTAGAAAACAGGTTTGAAAGGAATGAGCTGAAAGCCCTTCTGATGAAGAGAAGCCTCCCAAGAAAAGAAGATAGGGTCAGCACACTATAGATAAGTAGAAGACTAAACAGATTGTGTAAGATAATTACCCTTTGGCCTTGGCAAACAGCCAGAATTGGAGGCTGTAAGCCTGTCCTCCACAGAGACACCCACCTTGGTGACCTCCACGCTCCAGACCATGAGCCAGGATACTCCTCACCTTCACCTTCCCTCTCCCCTGCTGGGCTGTCAGCAGGCAAGAGTCTCTCCTGTCCCCAGAGAGCTGCAGTGCACACCAAGGACTGCTCCTCCAGTCTTCCCCACACCCCTTGGGTCAACAGCTGAAGGGAAGGAGGCATAAAAATTACTGGGGGGCCCCCTCAAGGAAGGCAGGCACTTCTGTAGGTATCTTCTGTATGACTGGGTCAGGATGCAGTTAGAGCAATCTAGCTCCTGAGCGTGATTCCAGGTGTAAGAATCAAATCTAGGAACTTCTGGACCAGGAATGGATGAATCATCCTGCCACACAGTGATGAAATCTGCTACACTAAAAAAAGGTGAGGGAAATAAAACCTGGTTTAAAAACATATTTGGAAAATATGATTTTCTTTTTCCCTGATGAGTGGCTTGGGAGCAGCTGAACTGGATCCATTTAACTGTTTTCTCACCATGCACTGTTTATAGTATTTTATACAGTAAGAAGCTATATATTATTTCTTTATCTTTGAGAAAATACAATTATAAAATACAATTGATAAAAGCTTTGTGAATGGCTTACAGCAAAAATGAAAGCTTTAAGACAGCAGACTTTTTCGGAAAAGGGTTTTAAAAATACAGGAGATTTTGTGCCTATAAATAAGAGTTCAAATATGATCATGGTAAGCAAAATTCATGGCTCAGAATTTTGTGATAGTTCAGGAATAGCATATATTCATTAACACTGCACAGACAGAATAATTTTAGTCATTGTTAGTGAATAAATCCAGGCCATTGTTCACATCTCTAATAACATGCACCAAAAAATGTCTGGCATCAGTCTGGTGGTGTGCTATATCCACACAAACCTTAAGTCCTTAACAAAAAAATATAAAATTCTAAGCTTTAGGAATTTGTCAACTTTTCTTTATGGTTTGTAAACGACTGGTGAGGGATTTCAGGTGCCACAAGCCACATCCCTCCCAGGGCATTCTTTTATGTGTATACCTGCAGTGTGTAACCATATGGCTCAATAAAAAGTTACAGGGTCACTCATACTCACAAAGCCAGAGAAAAGTCAGGCACTTTGCTTCCAGCTCACAAGTCTGGCCGTAGTTGTCAGATGAGGATTTTGCCTGCATGTGTCCTGGGGTAATGAAATTCCCACTGAATGGCAGTGCCTGTGTGGCTGTTCATTTTAGGCCAAGAAATTTCATTTGGAGTGACCCTTTTAATTTCCATGGCCAGTAAGGTGGAAGGAGGTCAAGCCTGTCCTCTCCTGGGGTGAGCCCTGAGCAACTGAGAGAATGCAGCACACTCAGGGGTCCTGGATTTGTGTTGGGGCTTCAGTCTCAGCATCAGGGGCTGCACGCAGAGGGACCACCTATGTACGGTTTCTTTGTCTTTCTTTTCTTTCCCAGTACATACTCCCAGTACTGGAACAGTTGGCAGGGAACTGAAGTTCAATAAATAAATAAAACAGATGCTGACATGTGCACAGTATTGCCACTGAAGAGGAATGTGCTCAGTGTCAAGGTGCTCGTGTGCCACCAGCATGTCCTTCCTCAGTCTGTACCTTCTGCCTCTTGTGATGGAATGGGCACGTGTGATAAATGGAATATCCAAACAACAAATTTGAAACTGCCAGTCTTCATAAAGATGGAAAATAGTTGGTGCACCCTGAGAAATCCATCAGTGTCAGGCAGTAACAGCAAGATCCAAAAACTGATCAGGTCTGTGTATCCTGTTCTAACTTAGTCAGGAGCTGAAAGAGCCGTTCAGCTCTGTGGGTTTGAGGCTGCCCCACTCCAACCTGTCCTGCTGTGCTTGGCTAAAGGCACTTCTCTTTCTAATCCAAACCTATAAAGAGGCCTCTTAGCAGTGCCGTGGGGACTAAAGTCATTCCAGCTGTGTGTTGTTATGTAGGCAATCTATTTTCTCTTAGTTACGGGTTTTTCCTATTTAGTACAATTAAAATTCTTTACATGCTTCTTCATATATTGCATTTGTATGCTTGGAGCAATACCTGTTTGATCAATCTCTGTCTTTTACAGGGGTGAATTGAAAGGCAGTGTGGTCACCGTGATGTGTGAATTTTTCTCTCTATTTTTCATTAGAGCTATAAAATAGGTGTGTGGGCTGAACAGCACGTTGTGTTTAAGAATGGAATGAAAAACATTGGCTACACTGTAAGCAACACCTGGGGATTTTGTTTTTATTCCCCTGTAAACTAGCTGGACAAATAATGATGTTTGGTAACATCAGCTTGCTGCCAGAACACCTAGGCTGCATTCTGGGCTGTTCAGCTTCATAACAAAATTACCTGTGAAATTAATGTCTTGGAAGGAAGCTGAGCATGGTGTTTTCAGCACTTGTACCTTTATGTTTCCATGCAAAGGAGTAACACAGGAAAACTGTGGAAGAAATGAAAACTTCATATGTGAAGCCATCACAAGATGAAAGAAAAAAGTGGTTTGAAATACCAGTTAGTGGACTCTGCCAGCACTGCTAGGGGATTGTAGAATGCACCAGCATTACTTTTGGGCTCCTCTTAAGCTTTATTCCAAATACAAGTCTGTGTTTGTAGCCAGCTGCTACTATACTCTGCTCTTTACTGCATGCTATTAACTCTAGGCCTGCAAGTGCTCAAATGTGTGTAATTGATCTTTGGCTTTTCTGTACCTTCTTCATAGTGATCAGAAAGCCACACAGGGACACTGGTGTTTCCATGAGAAAGGGGGTGCTATATTCTTTGAGAATATGTTGTTAGATGAACCTAACAACACACACAAATAAAACACATACCTGTCATGTGCTGCTTACTTTGATGTCCTAGATTGTTTTTATTTCTTAGGAATTTCCTCAAGATGTCCTGTAGCTCTATGGGTGGTTGTTGCCTGCTTTCCCACACTCCTGGGGGCGCTGCTGCAAGGAAAGTGTGAAACTCAACCAGCTTCTCCCAGACCTAAATCTGGGACCTAGACCTAGACCCAGAACTCCTGGTCTCTGCTGTCCTCCACCATCACACTCAGCAACCCTGAGCCCTGCAGTGTCCTGGGAAAATAACACTCTGAATGCAACAACATCACATTGCTGTACTTGACAAATTTCTTGATCATTTTCAGAGAGAAAATTTTCTGTCTGAAGGTTGACTTCCATGTGAAATCTGAATATAGGACTTAGGGTAGGAGTCATTTCAGCTACTTTTAGGGAGCTGAGGCACCTACCTCTTTAAAGACACCTGTTCTTAAAATTACATTAGCAAGGAGAGGCTAATGCTGCATGAAGGGACTTCCATGCTGAGCAAGAGCATCACCATCCTCATCATTTTGAATTACTGCACAGATACTGTCAACTCCAGATCTCTGTATTATATTCTATATAAAAGCAGGGGAAAGCATAGAAAAGCCTAAAGAAGCCTATGAGAGAGCACAGTAAAATGTATAGCACAAATGAGGAATGGGGTAAGCATTTCAGGCTGATTTGTCCCATTGTAAACACTAACAAGGGACAGCATGCTGCTTTGCTAAGTCAAAACCAATTGAAACTCTACTGTGCTGCACTACAAAAGATTAACCAAAGTAAAGCTTGGATTAAAATTTTACCCAGTCTCAATTTGCTGTTTGTATATGGGTAACCCTTAGGTGAAGTAGCCAAGAAATTTCCATTTGTGCTGTTCTAGCCAGGGTTGAGTGAGTGGGTGAGATTCTGGGAAGCAGAGAGAGGCGTGAGCAGGAAGGAGCCCGGCCGCAGGAGCGTTGTGCAATGGGTGCGTGGAGAGCTTTGTGTCCTGCAGACACTTTTCAGCTCGCTCAGGAATGCATCTGGAAAATCCGCCCACTCAGCCAGAGAGAGAGATTGATGCCTTAAATAAATAAAACGTGAATGTGTTTTCATTATTCAGCTTGTGACTCTTAATGGAGGCCACTGAACTTTCTGGAGTAGATGGAGGGTGAGACCCAGGGATCCACTTCTCTTCAGCCCAAGTGAGGCTTATAAGGAGATTTTGTATTTGAAGTTGTGTGCAGACATTCAGGCCTAGCACAGCAGGACTTTGCATCTCTTCTGACAGTCGTTTCATAATGCCACAAAGATGCAGGGCAGAATTATTTTCCTTTAAGGGTTTCTGGGCACCAGGGTCTGCTTAACAGAGCTTCACTGCCCTGTTTTTCAAAACCTGAAATTCTAAATATTTGGAAAATGCTTATTGATTTGCATTACCTAACATGTATTTGTGTGCTTGTTGCCAAGGTCTTGGTCAGGAAACATGGAAAATTCGACCGAATTTTATATTTTTAATTAGTCCAGGAATGGACACAGAAGCTGTCAGTTGCCAGGCTTGTTATGGTCAATATACCCTAGATTTGGTAGTGCTCAATGGCAGAAGAAGTACTTGCCTTTTATGTTTTATTAGTGGGTTAAGGTATGATTTCAGATCATTTGTGTATGTAGTGACAACTGTGGACTGAAAGGTTCCTTACATATATTTCTGCTTTATCATATGATGGAGGACAGTCTGGTTACAAGAAATAATAATACATAGGGACAAAGGATGCTTTTCTTCCTTTATCCTTTCTCTCTAGAAGTTAATTGGTTCAGGTGGAAATATGTCACAGAATGCCCCACATAGCTGGTGATTTCATTTTAAATCTGACATGTAAGTCCCAAGTTTGGAGGGGGAGAGATCTTCTCCTTAATTAAGACTTTGCACAGTCTGAAGCCAGATGAATCCAAACACACACATCCAGGTGTGAGTACAGCATCTGTGCATAGCTAAATTCACTTGTCCCCAAAAGTAACTAGATGTGCCTTCTTGTGTGTGCAGATGTTTATATTTAAACCTGTGTGTTTTGTGTGAGTACATCCAAACTGGATTTGGGTCGGTGTAGAGGACTACCTAACAGCATAACTTCAAATGAAAAAAAAAACCAGAATGGTAGGACAAGATGGCATGTAGTTCCATCTGGAGCAGGTTTCTTCATGATCAATGATACTACATGTTTAACCTCTTTTGCAAATTTATAAAAATGGCTATATGCATGTTTCGGTGTTATATAAAATTTCTTTAAATGCCTTGCAGAAAGCAGGAGCATAGCTTGCTTTTCAGAGGAGACAAACAAACCAACATCATGTTGTTCTGCTCATTGCAGAGGAGCTGAAAAAAACTTTCCAGAATATTGACAACTTTCCTACTGATGCCTGTTTAAATAGTTAGTCAAGTTTAGCTAAAATTATGAGAATTCTGAGAGCTCAAGGTAATGAGTTTGGTATGTGTGAGGGTCTGAATCAACTGAAATACTGCAGGAGGAAGAAGAAGAGTAAATATGTATTTATTGTCTTTCATTTGGTTCATAAAAGAGCACCAAAGTAAAGATTATTTTTCAGAGACCTGCCATTTAACCCTCCTTTGCCCCATCTCTGCTGGTCTCAGATCAGACCCATCCTTTCTGCAAGGTCCAAAGCAGCACGTGAAGCCACTTCTGTGAAAGATGTCTGTTCCTTGTGTAGTGTTCACAGTTCAAGTCCATCCAGGTTCAGAAAGCAGCAGGCTTTGTGGAGGTGCTGGTTTGTGGTGCCGTGGTCTACTTTTGCTTTTTAAGGGGCAGCAGGAGCAAAGGAGTGGTGGCTCCTGTCCTTTTTATGTTTAGACATCTGTCCATTATTGCCCCTGTCTGTATGGGTTAGGTCTGGAGTAGTCCAGCAGGAGGTAAAACGCTCTTCTCAGCCTTAGGCTCAATACTCAGCCCAGTGAGAGGATGCAGGAGGGAAATGTGGTAGCTGCAGGAAATGCCTGCCAGTGTCACAGGGCAACTGACACCCCTTAAACCCCATAAATTTCACAGCTCACCTCTTGCTTCAGCAAGCCTTGACTGTGGGCCAGGAGCAGATGAAGACACAGCACGAGTTTGAACCCCTTTGCCCAGCGTGTTTCTGCTGTGCTGTGACCCTCGGGATGGGAGGGTGCTGCCTGGGGCCCACCTCTGCAGCAACAGCCACATCTGTTCCTCTGCTGCAGCTCTGACTCCTGAGAAACTCGTATTCTTGGCAAGCTGCTCTGTGAAATACAGCATGGTGAAGCTGTTTTTATTCTCAGTTGTCTTGCAAAAGGTTAGTGTGAGTAGTTCTGTGCTTTAATAAAAAGAAATAGAGCTGTGTTCTTCACAACAAGCCCTTTTTATTACACTTGGTTTGAATAGCAATTGGCCTCTAATCTTGTCTCCAATGGAAAGAAGACCCTTATGAAAGCAGTTCATTTATTACAGAGAATGAACTTTCCCATGCATGAAACCAAATTACCAAAAAAAACCCAGCAAAATAAACAAAAAAGCTACCAAGAATATGTGTATGTCCAGTGGGTGCTCAAGGTGACTTAGAAGACATTAAGTGGAAGTGTCTTTGTAAAAGGAAGCAGAAGAGCTGACTGTGAAATTAAAAAGCATCTTACGTCAAAGGAATACTTAGATCACTGTAGTCTTCTTCATTTTGAGCTTGGTGATTGTGCTGATGTGGCACTATAATAATTTATTTTCTTTTTCTCCCTTCTGGGAGGTTTCTAAAACAATATTTTAAAAAGAAAAATAAATAACGTTAATGTCTTTTCAGTTGTTCTTCTGGAAGGACTTGTGGTGAGTTAAAAGAAAATACTTAGTAAAGCTGTGAATGGAAGACAGTTCCAGGGTGGGTGTGTTTTGAGGTTTGTTTGGGTTTGTCTAATACTCTACTCCTATGTCTTTTTTTTTTCTTTAATAGCTTTCATAAGCTTTTAGTACAGGGGAAACTAAGTTAAGAAACTCTTCCTTATTCCCCAAGTTACCTCCAGGTGACCATGTTTCACCTTTTGAGATTGCTGTTTCCAAAGCATCACCGTTCCCAGCAGGGAACAAAGGTAGTGCTGTGCTCATTATGATCTCGTGAGAAATGTCTTCTTTTTCCCCAAGCATCTTCAGTTTGGAGATGGCATAGCTTGCTCCCCTGCTGCCCCACTCTGAGCAACACTTCACATCACAGGTAGGACTTGTTTCTAAAGCATCCTACCACAAAGTGAAAAAGCACCACCTAAAAGCAAATCAGTACTTGAGAGAGTAAGTAATGTGTTTATGTGACTTCCTTCCAGCTATTTTAAGCAAAATAAAGTTCTGCAGAGCTGACTGGTTTTAGGAAAGACATCCTCTCTCTGATGGACACATTGCATCGACTTGGCCACCAGAATGAAGCTGTTGAGGGCACAACTCTTTTTTGGCACTGGAGTTACTAAAGCTGCATGAAGTCAGCTGGGGTTCTCCTCCTGCCCCATGCTGGCAGTGCAGTGCTGGGAGCAAAAACCAGAGAGGCAGGCTCAAGGTGATGGAGATGCTCTCTGGCTGTGGGGAGGCAAAACCACACAGAGCTGGCAGGGAACTACAGTGAGGGGCTTGTCCCAAAACTCAGCCACGGGACTCCACGGTGGCAGTCTGGTCACTCTTATCTGACTGCTGCTCAGCAGGGTTCATATTTCCGTGCCCATTCACAAAAAGCAACGTCAAACCCTTTGGAGCTCTCTGAGCGGTGCCTGTTGGGGCCATTCCTCTGCTGCCTTGGTTTGCTTTTATTTACCAGGCTTGGCTTCACCAGAGCAGAGCGTGCCACACAGCCACATATCAGGACAGGGTTAAAACCATCTGCAGTCTGGAAACCAGCAAGGTCCCTAGAGAGGGTGTTAAACCCAGGGAGTGCTGATCTGTTTCCTGCCTTTGTTATGATTTCTGCCCTGTAACCCAATCTCGCCCACCAACCAGCCTGAGTGAGCGCGGCCAGCTGAGTCAGCAGGGCACGGACCACTGCCGCTCACCTCATGTCAGCACAGCATCCAAAATCCCCTGTTTGCTGATTTTCAGGTTAATCCTGCCCCAAATTGTTGTCAGGAATCAGTGGGTGCTCGCCATCTTCACCCCCAAGCATCAGAGAACAGAGCAGAGAGGAGGTGGGTGGGGGCAAAGAGGGTGCTCACTGGTGAGCTGCAATTGTGTGCCTGTCTAGGAGGGATATACAGGCCCATAAATTCAACTCAGTGCTTTTTATATGGGTCCCAACAGAGCCCTTTAGGAAAATCCCATAGAAAATGAGTAAGGCTTTTAAGACTCTTGGGTGGGGACTCTTCTTTCATGTTGACCCCCAAAATGTTTAAAAGGCTTTGTGCTCTCAAAGAAAAAAAGAGTATTATCCACACACTTTGACACACTTTTAGCACGGCACAGTCTGTGTAGCCTTGCAAATGCAAACAGATAAAATGGGATGTATTGTAGCAAGAGCAGGGAAGGGGAGCTGTGCCATGACCCAGCACTGCTCCCAAACCTGTGGAGTTTCACCTCCCGCTCCCACAGCCAGCCTGGCCCTGTGTGTGCATCCGCTGCTGGCCTGTGAGCAGGGCTGCCCTCACCCTGAACCCTGTTGCTGTTTGATTGTCAAGTCAAACCAGCACCCACTCTTCTTTGTCTGCTCCAGGAGTGGCAGCCCCGTGAGGAGGAGCACTGGGAAGGAAAGCCTGGTGCTGCCGGAGTAGACTGCTGAGTTCTTTTGGGCAGAGGGGTGGGGCAGTGGTGGACAGCGCGATCCCACTGCTCTGTGGGTCCAGGTCCCCCGGCAGAGATGCTGTGCTGTACCCTTGAGCCCTCACATGCATTGAGTGCTGCATTGCAAGAAATACTCCTCACTTTGTTTTTTCCTCTTTCTTGCAAGACTGACGTGAGCTGGAGCTGACATCTGTTCCACTTTTGATCTTTTTCTAGCATGGGCTGTATGTTTTTTAAAGCATTTCACTGCCAGAGCTGACCACTACTAAGAGAGAGAAAAAGCAGTCAGCAAACATCCCCGTTTAAAACTGTGCTGGTTTTAAAGCTTTGCAGATTACTTTGCTTGTTTTTCAGCCAACTTGTAAGATATTGCTAGCAGATTTCCAGTAAATTAGACAGTTAAGTCAAAGTGGCTTATTTGAAATATTTGAACAGTGGCATGGGGAAAGCTTAGGTAAAGGACAGAGTTGGGAGGAGGATGATCTGTAATTTGTCTGCAGCTCTGCTTGGTGCAGATGAGATACCCACAGCAGACCATCATTCTCGTCAGGTTATGGTTTGTTACAAGGATTTGGGATTATCCATGCTGATTTCCCAGGTCTTAAAGTTCTGATTATGCATTTCAGATGTAGTACAGTAGGCAAAAAATTGTGGGTTTTTTCTGGGATTTCTTGCTTCAGGCTCCTTTTGAAATTCACAGAAGCTACCTGTAACATAGTTTTCTCATATAGTTTTCTCATAATAATTCTAAATGTCTTTAAGAAATCGGAAGAGAGTGGAGAATTTCCTGACTGTCTCTCATAAGTGACATTCTTAGGTCACAGACAATTCTGTTGCAAATAGGTGCAGCTCCACTGATTAAAGAAGTGTTGTCCCTGACAGTGTTGAAGTGTGAAATGATTTGGGTAGTGTCATCCCACTGTTAGGAGGCAGAGAGTTAAATGATACTACTTGTGCAGCCAGCTGATAAGATTGAATAAGTGTATTGCTTTAAATCACAGTGAGATCTATCATTTATTTTCAATGTATTTAGTGAATTAGAGCCAGGATCCCAGTGAGCAAGACTAGTTTCCTCTGTGGTTGCATGCACCACACAGTCCTTTAACACTTGTCAGAGGAGCATAAGCAAGAGTTTGTTAACACCTGGATACCATCAAAGAATTCCTGCATCTCACTGTGAGGGTTCTAAAGCTTTACAGTAGTAAAGGTAATCCTACCATGTAGTTCTGCACCAGGTTAGTATGGGATTTACAAAAGCAATGTTTTGTTCAGTACTGGTCTTCTCACTAATCAATAGTATTAAGAGAGTTTGTTTCCCTTTACTTGACTAGTAGGTTGGTATTCACTGCAAGCTGATTTGAGATGGACATTCCAACATTTTCATTGCTGTAGCATTAATTTTTAATTAATAATAGAGATGTTGAATGTGGTGGTCCTAGATGACTGGGTGATAAAACAGCTAATAGTTAAACTTCATGTTGTGATAATTTATGTTCTGAAATGATAACCATCTCCTTTATATTTGATAATATATTTTATCCCTGTCTGTCTGTATGTTTCTGATATTTTCTTATCTTTTAGTGGGGAAAGCCTGATAATAAACCAGACTGAAAGTTCAGTTTACCACCTTGCAGCTCTGTTTTCCAATATTTTTGTGTTGAAACCTGTTAGTTCTGTTGGAACCCTGTTAGTTACTCATTGTTATGCCCCAACTGTCTCATAGATATATGCCAAAGGAGAAATAGCAAGGACCAGGCTTATCTTGCTTCCTCTGTTTTGTTCAAAAAAGCTTCAATAGTCACTCAGCTCCCTTGAAGCAGTCCTCTGTCCTCATCTGGATTTTAGAAAAGTGTTTCTGCTTTTTGCACTAAGCCATACATATGCCCCTGCTCCGTAGATGAGCTGCCACAGCCACATTCACCCTCCCATCCAAGCAGTAGCACACTTCTTGCACTGTGAGGTGCAAGATTCATAAGATTACTTGGAACACTGCCCAGAACATACAGACAAAAAAAAAAAAAAAAAAGAGGACAATTGAGCAAAACAGGAAGGCCAGGCCCTGCTTTTGCCATGAAATGTGGTCAGGGGTATGACCAGCCTCTGTGGATGGAGAGCTCGTACCCATTCCCTCAGTGGCATTTCCACTGCAGGCAGGAGGAGTGGCCAGGAAGAGACAGGGCACCTGCTTTGTACCCTGTGCTGCTTGTTGCAGGATCACCATGGCCTGGGCTAATCAGAATGGACAGCAATTAAGAGTAATTGTGCTATTCTTTCTAGCCCAGTGATTTCCCTGTAGCTTTTAATAAGGCGAAATCAGAAGGAAAAACAAATGCTGTTGTTCACTAAGCTCTCAGGAGCGGTTTGTGATTGTCTCAGGATTCAACAACTCATTAGATGGAGAATTGGCAGTGCCTGGTTTGAGTAACACCAGTTTTCCGCATGTCTGTGTGATGACATTGTTGTTTACATTCTTGAAACGTGGAATGTTAATTTTTCTGTGGTTTTTTTTTTCTTAGTATGGGATCCTTGGGTTATTTTGAGCCTGAGCTTGTTTTCCTCTATTATGTAAGAAGTAAAGATAATAGGAAGTGTGATGTCCTTTCCTCCAGCAATTAAAGAAATGACGAAGACAGGACTGACCAAACAAGATCCTTGTCACAGGTCTTTGGTCAAAATAAATCAGTGGGTTTGGAAAATACATTAATAATATGATTTTGTTTGTTTGTTTTATAATATTGTCTGTGTTTAGCATGGTAAGGACGAATAAGTACCAAGTAGATTGTAAAAGGGAAACATGTTTGTAGTGGTAACAATGCCAGCTGAACCAGCTGCCTCACCTGCAGCCTCTGTGCTGGGCAGTCTCTGCTGGGACCACATCTGGCATAGCAAACCTGTGAGCAGTGTCCAGTGCCTGCCAATGAAAAGAAAAAATGTCTTGGGAAATTTTGTCTCCCTTATCCCCCTGTCCCATAATGTGGATTACTTTTTTCTCTCCCCGTTTGTTTTGGCTAAAATTCAGGACCCCAGCGCAAGAATTGCAAATGGTTGGTGAGAAGAGGCAAAGAAGGTTCCATGTCAGCTGCTCATGCTGCTGCCTGCACAGCAGAGAGTCCCTCATGCCCACTGCCCTGTGGATGCCCTTGCCACACCATACCTGTGGGAAGACCTCCATGGCCATGCATGCCTACAAACTGGGGTCCTCAACAGCCTCTGTTCATAACCTGCAACTAAAATGGTGAATCCTCTACCAAGTTCTTCTCATGAGCACCACACGCTTTTTACAATCAAACCATTCGAGCGTAACTTGGGGTCAGTGAACTGTGGCAGAGAGTACTGTAACAAACGGGAAAATTGTGCTTGTAAATGCACAAGATTTTCAGCGTAAACTGATGATAAATTCTTTTAGTTCACCACAGTTTCTCCTAGGAGATTTTCATTTTTCACTTTCTTGACATCCAGCCTTCATAAATAAAGGCACATAGGACGATGTCTTCATCAGATACCCATCAGGCAGCTCAGGTATATGGAGGCTCCATATGCCCTCAGTCTCTCTGTAAAGAAAACACATAAATTTAGGACATGTTCTGGAGAAAGCAAACAGAACCAGAAATCTTCACCTCTGCTTAGCTACTACTTTGAAAATACTTTCTCAAAACGCAGTTTTCACACTTAAATAATAAACTGTCATGTTCTTCCTTCTTACATACCACCTGCCTCACCCAAATGTTGATGTGCATTATTCCTGTCATCTGTGCAGTAACCCTCATCTTTGCTCGTTACATACTCTGATCTTGTTTGTCCAAAGCCTGTTTAAAGCAGTCCTGTGGCTCCCTACAAAACTGGGAAAGTCAGAGATTTTTCTTGACTAACCTGTCCAATACATGAGGAAAGCTTTAACTGGACAGTAATTGGTGGTTTAAAGGAAGTTTGCACCCAAAAGCTAAATCTGCAGCCATGATGGCACAGAACATCCACGTAATGACAACCCCACTGGATCCTCATTCTCAGGGACTGGGTTCCCTTCTCGATGTCTGGAATCAAAGAAGCAGAGACTCAAAGAATGGTTTGGGTTGGAAGGTACATTAAGGATCATTTAGTTCAAACCCCCATGCCATGGGCAGGGGCATCTTTCACTAGATCAGTTTGCTTTTATATGGAAATACCTCTGTTCAAAATAAGTGCAATGGTCATGTATTCTCTAGTATTAGAGCTTGTCAAAAACTTTTGACTCTTTTGTCCCAGAAAAAACGCTGTCATTTCAACCTTCTGTTTTGTTTCTCTGAATAAAGGCACCATATAATTACCCCTCCTCCTTCCCACACCACCACGGGACACTTGTAGAAAGGATCACCTTGTAAAAGCTTCTACAGCTTTGTTTTGAGGTCTTCAGTTGAAGTGCAGCTTCAGAATTCCTGAGTGACCGAGCTATTCTTTATTCTGGTGTGATTTAAAATTTTTTTTCTTTGTTTCATGGGAAAAACAGATTAGATAAAACAGTCTCAGTTTTCACCAGGAAGCTGGGCTTTCTAGCCAGAAATGCATGGGGTATCACACTGGTTTATCTAGGAATACTGTCCAGTGTTTCCTTTTTGTTACCTCAAAATAAACACATTTCAATTGAGTAATGCAGTTTTTCAGTTTTGCAGAATGTTTTGATGCATGTTCATTATGCTTTGTTCAGAATCTAAACATTAGCTACGGCTTGCTTTAGCTTTCCTTAAAGAAAAATCTGAAAGTGTAAATATTATATCTTTCAAATGGAACTGCCTATTCCATAGACACAATATTCCAGTAAAGACTTGCACCAGGTTTAATTTCCAAAAAAAAGTGTCACATTCTTCACTGTGGTTTCAGCAGCAGCACTCTGCTCAAAAATATATTGCAGACTGTCCCTCCATTTATAGAAATTATATATTTCATATCTGCAGAAAATCTGAGAAGTGGCTAAAATGTTTCATGCTTACAGTGAACAACTGTTCCCTTTCCAGTGTCTAAATGATGGGTTGTTGCTGTTACTCATGGTGCTTACTTCAGTAGCATCTGAAATTTGTCAGCAAAAAAATCGTGCTAAGAAGTGTGCAGGTACCAAAGATCTTGTGGTCTCAGCAGGTGAGATGAGCAAAGAGTGGGTTTTAACCTGCAAGCCAAGGAAAGGATGTGACAGCAGCAATTCACACGTGCACTCTGTTGGCTTCTAAAATAATAGACAGTAGTAGCATTTTAGGAGCATTCATGATTCCAGGAGAGCCTCCCCACTGGATGACTAAGTCCTCAAGTCTTTATGAGCAATAAATAAATAAATGAGTTCATCTGTTAGCTGTCATATAAAAGCATATTTTCATCTATATTGCTTTCCACAAAATTATTGAGAACAGGCAAGGGCTTCTAGCTGTGTTTGTAAACAGCTACTAATATAAGGTTGAGCTATTCTCCAACCATATTCATAAATGCTTTTTTTCACGTGTTTGAGTTGTTTCATCTTAACACCTCTAGGTCTTTTGGTACAAGCAAACGAGGGTCTTCATGTGTTGATTATCTTTACTTCATTTAAACTTCTTAATCTGGAAATAACACAGGGATATTTTACTAAGAAATTTCCAGTTACTTCTTTTTTCCACTTTGAGTATCAGAATACAGTGTTAATTTAATGAACACAGTTTAAAAAATCACCAAGCAAATATGTAGTAGAGCTCAAAATATGGTTTCTAGATGCATCCAAATTATGCCTTAGAGAATATGCCTTTTTAGAGAATATGCCTTTTTAGAGAATAAAAAACTCTCTAAAACTTGCAGGACAGGGCACAGGGATGGAAGATGAGGAGGGATGTAGTATTCCCATTTCTTCAGTTCAGCAAAGGTTTAGCATTAAGTGATGTAGTTGTGGCTATAAAACTGCTTGGTGTCCCACACAGATCAGGGCTGTATTTGCCCAGAGTGTTCTATGCTGAAAAAGGGCTTGTTGACAGCCTCCTTGCTGCAGCAGCATCACAGAAGGTATTACAGCTAATTCAGCATGTCTCTGGCAGGAGTTAGGCAAGTTTGAGGCTTCTGTGGTATCGCTGTGCTTCCACCTCAGCATTTGTGAGAGTTGACTTGGCTCCTTCTAAGCAAATATAAACAAACCAGTCCAGGTTGTACAAATTCCAGGGGTGGAATCAGTGCTCACAGCTGTGACAAAACAGGAGTGTGACCTGTCCAGAACAGAGGGATACTGTTTCTTCCTGCAACACTCTAAAGGCAAGGAAGATGTGCTGAAAACACATTTTTTATGAAAAACAACTGTGAAGTTGCCATGTTTTCTGATATTTAACTTATTCTGTCATATAAAATGATGGCACAGGCCTCTTTTTATTACTGTAGTATGTTCACCAAGTTTCATGTAATTAGACTGTTTTCAGCAGAAGTAAGCAAACTGAAAGTTGTTATGGGTGAAGAGCAGCAAGTGAGTTCTTTCTGACAGAAGTCTGTGATAAGCAGTTAAATCTTTGTCCTGCCACTGTGGAGAAAGGAGGGTTGCCTGCTGAACTTGATGAAAGTTTTTCCTTGGATTATTCAGGCAGCTGAGTCCATCAGCTCAGCCTGGTTTTCGATTTTTTTTGTCTGAATTAGGTTGAATGTAATGTAGACTGGTGTAGTAAAGCACAGTGGGCAGATTGTGCTTCCGTATGATGCATAAATTTTTCATACTGTTATTCAGCAGGATTTTTGAGACTTGCAGCCCATCCTGCAGGGTGTTTGCAGGTGGATGCTGGCTGCATTCACTTTCTCTCATCCCTGAGGTCTCCTGTGGCACATTACAGAATGGTCCAGGAATTGGCTGCAAGCTGCCAATGAGCTTCAGCATTCTCGCTCAGGTGTTGTGCGCTACAGCTCCCAAAACATTTAATGTGAACAGAATGACTGGTTTGCTTTTTCTGGTGAAGTGTGAAAGGATTCTGGCTGACCTGTTGTGTTCCTCTCCAAAAGCTTTTGGATGACTTAGAGGAGGCAGGGAATCAGTGGGGCATCAGGGATTGAATTGTGAGGAGTGTTTGTAGAGTTGGTTTAGGGTGTGGTCACTGCTGGTGGCTGATGAAGCAAAGCTGTCCTTGCCTGTGCATGCAGAGAAGTGATACAGAGTTACGTAACCCATGGCCAACTCCACGCAAATTAAACCCTTGTGACTCCCCATGGGTTTGGGTGGGTGGCATGCACCATTTTCTTTCCTATTCAGAGCACTTCTGAGACTTGCACAGTGTATACCTCAGGCATCATGACTGTGCTCCTCTGTCTTCTGCTCAGGACAATGTGCTGACAGGGTGGGCAGCAGACTGACCACCTCCCATGTCTGGGTTCTCTAGCTGGGCCTGGAAGCTTTTGGGGCTGGACCCACATTTGGCCCCAGTTCTGTCAAACTGGGGAATTTTCACTTGATCCATCTCACCAATCTGATTTATCAGATTGATTATTCATCATGCTTTCTATGTCTATTGATGACTTCTATCATGGCTAACCAAACTAAGTAGGTATTGATGAGAGAATCTGGTGTCCTGGATCCATCATTAGCTATTACTTAAGAATGATTGTGAGCTGCACACTTCTTTCAGTCTTTCCTAGTTTTCACAAGGATAAAGCCATGATGAGATTAGATAACCTTCCTCGGAATGCAGGAAATGGGGTAAAGGAGGAAACAGTCATTTGGAAGGAGGATAAAGTAGCCTGGAAGGGTATTTTAACCTGGGTCCTGAAAGAAACTCTGGATTCTTTAAAATGTTTTGCAGGGGCTATCCCAAAGTCCATGTAGCTTCAGTGATCCAGTGAACTGTTCCAGCTGTTATCATGAGCATCACGGCATAACAATCACCTCCATGTGCATTACTCATTCTCCATTTTATGGTATGTCTCTGTATTTATTAGATCATTGACAGGGGGAACAAGCCATCCATTGAAGGAGACCTGGATGTAATTATGCATTGTTCAACTGAATCCTATTAGTGTTAAATAACAAAAGATGTTACACATCATCTGAATTAGTAAACTACATGGAGGAGTACGAAAGAGTCACGAACACAAGGACTGTTTCTCAGCAGAGACTGCTGATTTGGGAGATCTCATCTTGATGACATATTAGCCATCATGCCTGTTAGCCATGTATCATTAATTCTGGCTTCATGTTCACATATGAGAGAGAAATGCTGAGGTTATACAGGAGTTGACTAATAACAAATAAAACCTGGCCTGGCACAGAAGAACAGGAGATGTTTATAGTCTATAGTAAGTAAGCACATGCCCAAAGTAAGAGAAGACAGAAAATATTTCAGGCTGGTGCTTCTGCTTTATCACAGGAATGGATGTGAAGTGCTGGGGAATCCTCTGACCCTGTGTAACAAAACAATAGGAGCCAGTCAGACCACCACAGGGCGACCCCAAGAGGAACTGCTCGTTGTGCAGGTGGCCAACTCTGCACTCACAAGTCTCCCTGTGTAACTGTGCTGCAGTGCAGGGACACGCAAACACGGGGTGAATAGTACCATCAGCATCCAGGGTAGTGCTGCTCAGTTTCTGCAGGAGAGTCCAGGGCAGGCTGGGTAATTCCCAACCCTACCAAGCACCAAACCTGTTTTCTGATCCACTTGCATCCAGTGCGTGGTTTGCACTCAGGCTCGGATTGCTAATAAATCCAGTCCACTGAGGTGCTCTAACAAGGGATCAGTTTTAGGCTCTGGCTAGGTGTGAATCTTGCCAGTGTAACTGTGCTCAAGTACTTAATTTTGGACAGATTTCCTCTTAGCACTTGGAGACCTATAAATGTGTAAGTTGAAAGGTAAGGAGAGAAAATCCCTCAGAAGTTAAGAACTTAATGTGCTTTATATCAGTGCAATACACTGGACCGAATGTAGCAGCTTTATTCCACCATAAAAATGATGAAAAGGATACAGTTTTCAGTCAATTGTGCAAGCTTTCGTGATTGGTTTGGTTGTTAAAAGAAGTTTCCTGATTTTTTAGTAAGTGTCATGGCTTAACCCCAGGTGGCAGCTAAGCCCCACACAGCCGCTCACTCACTTCCCTACCAGCAGGATCAGGGAGAGAATCAGAAGAGTAAGTGAGAAAACTCATGGGCTGAGATAAAGACAGTTTAATAGGGAAAGCAAAAACTGTGAACCAGCAAGGCAAAACAAGGAATTTGTTCACCACCTGACATTAGCTGAGTGGGTTAGAGCGTGGTGCTAATAACATCAACATCACATGTATGATCACTGTCCAGGCCATTCACTTGAGATGCTTGCATTCAGTGATGCTTGCAGGTCCTTTCCAACTCAGAATATTCTGTGAAATATCTGGGAGATCATTTATTTCCCCTGCTCAGGCAGGTATTCACCCATTGTCAGAAAAGCTGGGCTCCGTCACATGTAACGGGGCCTTGGGAAGACAAATGCCATCACTCTAAATGACCCTGTCTTCCCCTGGCTCTGTTTGCTGAGCATGATGATGCCATATGTCATGGAATATCGCAGTGGTCAGTTGGGCCAACTCTTCTGGCTGTGTTCCCTCCCAATGCCTCGTGCAGCCCCAGCTTGCTCGCTGGAGTAGGGTGGTGTGAGGAGCAGAAAAGGCCCTGACTCTGTAAGTGCTGCTCAGCACAACCTCATGTGCTCCAACACAGTGAAACATTGTAGGGGTAAAGGCCAACAGGCACAACTATTGAATGCAATGATGATGGAAATAATACTGGTAGAATTAGAGAAATATACTTATTATTTTTTTTTATTATTGTTTCATCCGAGGCCATTATCCTACAATTTTTCTTTCAGAACTGGATTTCAAAACTGATTAAGGGATTTTCATTATCCAAACATATTTCAGAAAATGCCATTCTCACCACATATACTTGCAGAGGAAGATGCTCAGTTATGTCATGGACATCCATTTGACTTACTAAAGACATCTGAGGCTGAAGAAAAATTTTGCTAGTCACTCCCCTTTTTTATTAGAAAAGGAAAAATTGCACTGTCTTCAGCACAATTATGTTGGTTTCCTGTGTGGCATGTCATTGATAAACTGCATATTCATCAACAAGGTGAGGAGAGATTAAGAGATTTTATGAAAATCTTTTCCTTAGCAACAGTAGGAATTCATTGGTAATTTCTCAGTCATCATCGATCTTTTCAACAAGGGAAATGCGTGTCATCATTCTTTTGGTACAGGAGATGAGACTGAAACCAAGGCAAGAAATTTGCTTGTGCTCGTGACAGATCAGTGTTTCTGAGGAACACGTAGAGCAATTAACATTTAATTTGTGCTCTGATATGGGACAGATGGAAAGTCAGGATATCCTGATGGTCTTTTCTAGTAGGAATGCTGGTGTTACATTGGGAAACTCATGTAATCTCCATCTGAAAAAGTACAAATTGTGTGGTTCTTTGCCTGAGAACAGTGACCACAGCCCTCAGGAGAAAGTGAGGGAGCTGGAGACAAAGCAAGGCTGCTGGTGCTCACCTGGGTACCTTTACCCAACTACATCTCAGATCCATGATCCCAGCATGGAAATAAAATGCAAAACACATTGAACAAATGATTTATAACCAAAGAGGTAAGTGTCAGAAATTTTGGGACACTTACTAAAAGTTTAGTGTTACTGTGGGAGAGTCTTAAATTTCAGCAATAGTAGGGAACAACACTTAGGAAAATTCATAGACTTTTCTAAAGCAGGTAAAATTATTGGATAAAAAGTAACATGGCCACGCAAACCAAATTCACAGTGCAACTTATCTGTCATATACCTTGTCTTTCCAATTGAAGGTATGAGAGTTAAGAAAAGTAACTATATGACCAGCTTGTGCTGTGGCTAAGAAACTTTACAGAACTAAACATATCATACAGGTCCTCCCAGTGTATGATCCTTAGTAAGAATCACCAAAAGATCCTTGGCATCAGAGCAGAGTTACTTGGTTTTACTCAGTTTTACTAGTTTTGTCATGCAGAACAAAGTATTTAAATTAAATATATAAAAGCTTCTCTGGAATACATCCTTTAGGAATTCTTCCCTCTTCATCATAATGTATTTAATCCGTAAGTTCAGCTACATGTCTCAGCTGATGGTGCACATCCAGAAAGAGCAGATGCCAGTTGTACCAGGGCTAGAGACGAGTTGCATCCAGCCAGAACTCAGGAAAGAGAACTCAATTTTAGATCAAATTTGACTATGTGATCTTGGTTCTAACATGGTTTCATATCTGGGAGAAATCTATAGTTTTTAAAAGTTAACACCTTAAAATGATAACTGTGCTCAAGAGGTTTTGGCCATTCAAAGTAAATGATATTATTTTGTTCTATGTAAATAAGAACCTAATTTATTTGTCAAGATGTTTTATCAACAATATTTTATGCAATACCTTTTGTAATGAAAACAGTAATGCATCTTGTTTACTGCAATGCTGAGTTTTTGGTACATCACTCTCACTCCTCACCACTTCATGGTGCAGGGATTTGGAGAAGCTGATGTGTTCACGTGGGTCAGGAAGGTTATTCTGAACTGTGCACTTACACAGTTATTGGTGAGGCAGAAATAATGTCTGGTATTACCAGATTGTCTCATATTGCTAGTTTGTACTGATCCCCAGTCCCTTTCTGAGGTTGCTGGGACTGCCATATCTGTAGGATGGGAGTAGTCCAGGACATGGTCTTCAGATCAGTGAAACCACCCCCCAGTCAGGGGGACCTAGGATGGAAAAGCCATAGTCTGAGGCAGCAAGAGAAATGCAACTCCTCTGCCTCTGGTTGTTGACATAATAAAGAGTAAAATCTGCCTTTAGACTGGCCAGGATGAGATCCAAGCTCCTTGGCTTCTCTTTGACAAGGGTACTCTCCCTGTTTGTTCATGTTCACGACTCCCCATAGCCTTGGAAAAGTGAAGAGAAACGTCGAAGGCTGTTCCATCTGATGAAATGCTTGCTTGCTGAGCTGGCTGAATAACATTTCTTGCTTGTTTAGCTCAAGATACATCTTAGCACTTCATGAACTGTTGAAAAAATCCCTTACTGATGCTCAGCCAAGGTAGCCGTGGAAAAGCAGCGTGGCTTGGAGGGCTGTCGTAATTCCTAAAATTGCTTTAAACGCCCTGCGCTACTGTGGGAGAAGTAACTTTTGAAACAATACGAGTCCTTCATGGTCATGTAACCTCGGGAGTCAGTGCTCCAAAACGCTTTGGAGGCTGCACTTCTGCTGGGGAGGGCCATGCGGTCTGCCAAGGCTTGGCACTGCTGTCGGGGGAGCGGGAATGTCGCTGCTTGTGATGCCAACAGCAAGCCGAAGGGCTCGTTCTCCTCTTTGAACTGGGGACCCCAGAGCAGAGTTTCTTGGTTACACAATAAAATAATAAAAATGCTAGTTTAAATTTTGAATTAGTAAAGAACTATTTTTGGCTTTCTCAGAGACAGCATCTGTAAATAATCAGGCAGAAGCCTTTCCATAAAACAACACAGAGAAACCTCAAAGAGCATTTAGATTCTGCAACATTTAAACAAGATTTTTAACTCATGGGGAAGCCAACATCAACACAATGCTTCCTGCACATAAAAGCATGGAATTTCTTAGCAGTGTGGGGGCAATAAATGACTATCACATTTCCCTCCGTTCTAAAACCTAAATATTTTTCAATGGAAATAGTAATATTGATGGAAAAAGAAAAGAGGACCTTGAGTTATGTAAGAATTTATTTAAGCTCTGAACCTCCATACACTGCAGACTGGAGACTAATTAAAGAAAAACGTCAGCTGTTCAGTTTTGCTCTAATTGTCCTCCAAGCTCAGGAGATCAAATATGCTGCCTGAGATCCTTCTTGTAATCATTCACATTTGTGACCCAAGTTTTGAGTTCATTCCTGCTGCTCTCTGCCAGGTCCATCTGTAATGCAAACAAAAGAGGTGAATGATATACTCTTAATTACGTCCTCTACAGAGGCAGGAGGATGTGATGACAAACACATTTATGCTCCTAGCCACCTCTGACCACAGGGCTTGCCCACAGTATCTGTGAAATCAGAAATTCATCTATAATCAAGTACATATGGATGGGTTCTTTGCTAAGGAAAATGTAAACATTTACTAATGTAAAAAAATAAAGAAAACTTTTTAAGGATACTGTTACCTTGATTTTTTGGCTCATTTAGGAGCAGTGCTGTTGACTCTGGGGGCTGCCTAGTCAGGCTCTTGTGCTTTTGAGTGGAAAATTGTTTATAAGCAACTGGCTACATTTCTGGCCTTTAGGTTGACCTGACTAAAACCCATGGATCTCCAAGCTGTGGGTGAATGAACCAGCACACACGAAGTGTGAGAGGGAATGACTGTTGCAAGCAAAAAGAACTGAGAAATGTTACCATTTAATATGGCTCACGAGAAAACTGTGTGGTTTCACAAACGGTTTGTGAACCATTGCTAGAGAAGGGCTGAATTGAGCATTTTATTTCATCTGTGTGAATCTCTGGGTAAAGAAGCAAAAATCAGTCTTTCACTTCCTGTTTACCAGCCTGGTTAGCTTTTAGCTATAGTTTGTAACTTGTCATTTAGAGTGTCTCATTATCTAGCTTCCCACAAACAACAGATTTGTGACTTTTCCCAGATGAGGCACAGTTATGAAAAGTTACATGGTAGAGGAGTCAAGATAATGGCATGCAAAACTGTGCCGAGATCTGTTTTTCTCTGCTAAATGATTTACTCATTTTAATATTCTGACAAATGCCAAAGCAATTTCCCAAAAAAAACCCTAGTGTTTGCTTCATCAGCAACTTTCAGAGAAGACAAAATGTTGCGGTTCAGACATGAGAAAAATGGTCATGGAGATACTGAGCTTACCAAAATGCATCCTGATGAATTCTCAGAACCCCCAGAAAAGGGTGTCAGTGATGGTGGCACCTGGGAGGCTGGCCCAGCTGCAGCTCCTGGCTGAACTGTGTGTGTCTCCTGGCCACCTCCTGCTGGTGGCTGCCCAGGCAGTCACCGTGTGCCTGGTCTCTCTGGAGCTCAACAAGGAATTTTTCAAAGGGGCAAAGGACATCTAAGCTGGTTTGCAGCTTTTAAAAATCCTGTCTGGGTTTACTACCACGTGCAAATGCTTTGATGAAAGTAAAACATGAGCAAAGAGAGACTCCATCTTCCAGGGCTGGAAAGATTTTAAACTCTGTCCTATAGCAAGAATTTCCCCCCTTTTTTTTTTCTTTTAAACTGTCAAGTTTGGGAACAGCAGAGATTGACACTTTTATTATGGAAGACCACAGGTTTGTTCTGAAGTTACTTTTTCAGTGTAGCTTTCTTTTGACAGAATCACAGAATGGGTAAGGTTGAAAGGGACCATAGTGGGTCACCTGGTCCAACCTCCCTGCTCAAACAGGGTCATCCCAGAGCACGTGGCACAGGATTACATCCATATGGTTCTGGAATATATCCAGTCAGGGAGACTCCACAGTCTCTCTGAGCAATCTGTTCCAGCACACAGTCACACCAAAACCAATCTAAGCTGCTATCAGGAGAGCAAAAAGCCAGTGTGGAGTTTGTTACCAGCAGACTGACAGACCTGCAGTGATTAAAGTGCCGGTCAACCCTTATGTGTTGTCTGGACATTGGTTTGTTAACTTGTTAATATGACTTGTGGCTTTTTTTTTGACTATAGCACTGATAATTTAAGAAAGATACCTTGTAAGTTTCTCCTAAGAGATATCCCTAAGAAAGGTTTCCCTGTAGGCAGGAAGGTTGCTGAGCAGAGGAACTCACACAGGAGATAACTGTCAAAGTATGGCAATCATGCAACTCTTCAAACTAGAGCAAGAAAGGGTCACTTAGCTGCAGTGTGATTGACAGAAAGGCTTATTAACTTGGTTAACACATGTATCTCAATTTACAATTTTTCAGGTAGTGTAAACTGATGATCATAGATTTTTTTAGTACTTAAATTGCAGACATAAAAAGCAGGTGTATTTCCCTAAGTTACTTGCCCTTACATGTCTTATGCTGCTGCATTTTCATACATGTACTCCATCTTTTCACATTGGATGTAGTATCCATGCAGGTCATGACTTCTTATGGTACTTTTCAGGAGTACAGAAAGAAAGGTAGGAACAGGGTTGATGTAATGTCATAGATCAAAAAACAAGGAACAAGATTGTTCAGGTGTTGTGAAACATTTCTGTCATCCTTGTTCAATAGGTAATGAATGCAGCCTGATCAACACCAACCAAGAAGTAATAGTAGACAATATGTTTTTTGCATTTTTTGTTCCTATCTTACCCATTCACTCTCCATGGCATATGGGTAGCAAACAGATGTATTACATTATACTGCATTAAATTCTGTGGAGGCAATAGTCTTAAGTGCTGTGTCAAATATTTATAATGTGGAATTATTTTAGGACAAGAGCCAAGTGCAATATGGCATCCCTCACAGTGTCTCTCTTGTTTTCATAAGAAGCAGAAGCTCAGCTACTGCCTTACAATTATACTTCTTTTCTAACTTTCAACATCCCTTTTCATTTGCCACCATTTGCATGTTTTAATTATTATCGTACATTAGAGTCACTGTTGCTTTCTTTATCAGCTTTCTTATTTAAGCTGGGAAGGGCCAAGTTTTCCAGAGCCCCATTCTATCACCTGGGTGGGTAAGACGCCCCTTCCTTGTGCCCATGAGGCTCAGCACACTGCAGGAAGCGGCTGCAGTGACTCCTTGCCCTCCAGCAAGCCCATGGCTACAGAGCAGGCTCCCAGTCAGCAGTGCAGGCTGGGTGTGAGATGGTGCCACAGTGGGCAGCCCATTTGGCTTATTGTGAGTGAGGGTGTGGGGTACGGAGCCCAGGGCACATGGCTCAGGGCAAATAAGCCTGGCACATCCTGACAGATATTTTACATTTTTTGCATTGCAGGGCGTTTATGCTTTTTGAGACTGTATTTCTCCTGGGTGTGCAAGACACTAATAGTTTCATTAGCAAGAGGAATTTCCACTCCTAAATCTGCTTTATCTGCATAATGCTGTGTTTATAGACAATGTCTTGCTTGTCTTTTACTTTGCAAAAATGAAGACCCTGACCATAGCAGCATGTCCTGAAAACATCTCAGATATTTGCAGATATTGTCTCTTTAGAAAATCAGCACATTAAGGGAATTTGTTGTTCATCTTAGGCTACGTGTCTTCCATTTTTGAGTCTGCTTAAGTGCCAATTCCTTTGACTTGCAAGCTTATCCAAGTCACTTTTTAATGGAATTAATTTACAGTTTAAGTTAGTCGTTAGAGATTTACTCAGAAATATTGGCAATATTTTTACTCCTTATTCAGAAATATTTCTCTCTGAACGCATTTGTTACTCAACCAGCTGTGCAATTGACTGCATAATTGAATTGTTCTGTTGTTCTGATTGTTTTAATAATTCATGCACACATGCAGGATCCCAGCTTCACAGCTTGATATTCAACAGGAGAACATCTTTGTTTGGAGACAATTTTCTGAAGACTTCAAATGTTGTTTTGTCATGTAGATGAAAGTTTTGGAGCATCATCGTCGCCTGCACTAATTCACAGGGCTGGAGTTTGGTTGAGGCCAGAGTCTGTTCCAGAGCCTCAGTTGGTTTGTCCATTAGCCTGTGGGCATGGCTGGTGTAGCGTGGAGAATGCCCAGACATTTCCACAGGTTTATAGTGCAAGTGCACTGCAGTCAGCCTTGTGTAGTGACACAGAAACAGGACTGGTACCTATCACTCTGTCCCCTGAAGTGAGACTTTACACTGATCAGCAATGTCACTTTACAGCATTGGTATGGCTGTAGCAGAAATAAAAGAAAAGATTGAGATGAGATGAGATGAGATGAGATGAGATGAGATGAGATGAGATGAGATGAGATGAGATGAGATAAGATGGATGAAGAGAGTGCAGAGCTAAATGATGAGATATGGCTTAATTTTTTACAAAAAATGTGTGTCCTCTGCCAGACATTTTGTGAGCAGTGCCAGTCCTTACCTCTGCACCAGTGATATGCATTCATTTCAGTGCTATCACTCTTACTGGAAATTTTTCTCCACATTCAAGAATTTAGAGAATGTATTCCACTATATCTTCTTGGTATTTTATTAATATTTGCTTGATTTCCAAACTAAAACCAACAGCTTCTCTATTCTAATCATTATGGTACTACAAGGAGGGAAGCTATGAACAGTGTGTAGCAGAGAAAATGAGGATAGCCTCCAAGTTTCTCTGTAAGGGCCTTCTTTGCATACCTTCAATCCCAAATCCTAATGTAAAAGAAAGTTTTATCACAGTGTCTTGACAGCCTTAATCTTCTCTGCTGGCACAGGCTGTAACTCACTCTTCAGACCCTTTCTCCTGTTTGAAAATGACTTCAAGGAAAATTGAAACTATCTGCTCTTCCTTTAAAAAGGCAATTGAAACATAAAGATCTTGGCACAGAAATCCAAGTCAATCTTAGTTGCTCAATTCAGTGAGATGTTTTCTCATTCCATAAGAAAGGAACACTGTCTGAGGTTTTCAGCTACTCTGGGTGGGCTCATGAGCCAGCAAAATGAAGCAGTGGTTTCTACCAAACTTGGCTCAGGTCTTGTGTAGCAGCTCATAAACACCATAATTTGCATAACCTCTCCAGCATCTGAGTGAAAGAGACTGTCAGTCAACACTTCTGGCATGTCAGGGTCATTCTTAACACATTTAGTGTGAGAGGGCACCAACAAGGTGAACCTAATATCCTTCCACCAGTGTGACCCACATGCCATCCAAGACGGGGAAGGATGTTTTCAATCAGATCAAAATGAAGATGACTACAAGCTGAGACCGTTCAGTGTCTGATTCATTTATTGATCAAATTTCCTATGTGATATTCTTGAAACTATCTAAATTTTCAAGTCTCATTGAGACATAAAATAGCCAGACTGTCAGTCTGGTTTTCATTTGTGCCCCTTCCAGCTTGGCTGTAATTGAGAGCAGCCTTATGCAGTCTATCTATAGCTTCCATAGACATCTTTTAGGCCTATATGCTTCCTGCTTTCTCACAGGGTCCATTAGATAGCAACCAGAGAGAACTTTGGGGAGAAAAAAGAAAATGTACAGAATACATTTTGCTTTGACAGACTTTTTGACTAGAGGACCCTTGAAGAAATTTTGCATTTTTAATTATTGTTTGCTTTCACTGGGTGGTGTTTTTCGTTTGTCCTTTAATCCTTCTTTGATTTCAGTAAGATTTAGTTACTGAGGCACTTTTGAAAGTCACAGGACGTTTGCATCTTCATCTTTAGATGATATAGTGCCCTAAATAGCCTATGCCTGCATGACTTGCTCTGAGACCCAGTAAAAGCCAATGGAAGGACATTGTCCTTTCCAGGCCAGCATCCTGGCTCCTGGGCTGTTTTTCTTTGACTGTGTCAAGGAAAATAGGTAAGGTACAGGAAGGGAAAATTTAAATTAAGCTTTTTAGGAAAAAAATTAATGAGGTAAATGACTTTATGAAAATTGTCACACCTGGGTCTCAATCCTTCCTTAAGCCACCCAGCATTTCTTAGGGCCCCTAAGAGTCCTTGCAGGCTCTGACTAACCAGAGCTCCTGCTTTCATGCTGAGCATGTTCCTAAGTGCAATCCCCTTCCTTCAGCAGGCTTGAAGGAGGGAATTCTTTCAGTCAGGCCTTCGGAGGGTTTACCCGCTGCCCTATTCAATGTTTGTTATGGCAAACAAATCAGCTTCATTCTTTACATATTTCCTCACCATTTGCCTGTCATTGTTCATTAGGGTGTTTTTCTTGTTCACTTGAGATGTAACCAGTTGCTGGATGCTCTGGTGTGTCTTGTAATTTATTATCTGTGAAATCCATTTAATGCCTAGTATTTTTTCCGAAGCATTTTTTTTCAAAAGCATTCAGAGTCTGCCTATGTTTTTGATAGATTTCCATCTTTCACATCCACATATGATGAAAAAAGGAATGCCTGAGTTGGAGATTTGTACTTTGGTCTTTTAGTAATAGATGTTTGCTGACCAAATATTGTTTAAGGTGGTAAATGTGGCTGTTGCCCTGCCAATTGATAGGCCTCCCAAAGAAGGTGGTCTCAACTCCTTTTCTCCATCTCCAGGGGCAAAATACATTGTTTCCAAGGTATAGAAATGATTTAATATCTGGTATTCATTCTTACTTCCAAGTAGCATTTGTACTAAGATGTCACTGAGGATCTCATTAGTTTGTTTGCTTGGGTTTTTTTTTGAAACAGACTGCTAAGACTTTGGTTTTGTGAAGCTGAATGCTACTTAGATGTTTGCATGTTGGCTGGGCTGTCACTTAGAAGAGCAGGACTGTCAGCAAAACAGAGCTTATTGGTGATAAACTTTGTGGTAACTGTGTGGTAGACCACCACAGGTCTCCTTCCTCAAAACCAAAGTGCAAGTCAAGAAATGAAGGTGGATATGGGGATGTTGCTCTGGAAAGACCAAAGGAGCTGGGCTTGGGAAGGCTAAGAAGTGTGTGCATCCTCAGGGGAGTGTTCCATGCTCTCACACTTAGTTATGGCTTTTTTGGGGAAATGCTGTTGCCCCAAAATATTTAGTATGATCAATCATAAATGTAGGAAAGGGTGTAAGAAGAATGTGCTTGTAAAATCAAAGCCAGATCCAGCTTTGGATCACTTTATGATAATGCCTGCCTTTTGCAGACTTGCTTGTATTAATCAGTTTAGAAAGAGGTTGAAACACCATGATGATGAACAGCATTTGGAGAGAAACAGTTAAAGTAGAAGGGAGTTCAAATGCACATCCTTCCTCTTCTTCGTTTTAAATAACTTCTTTTGAATAAGTTCCAAATGACACAATCAGATTAGTTTGCTAGTGCTTTTTGTCAATTGATTTTACTTCTTTTTGACAGCTGCATCCCTGTGCAAATGTAAAATTTGAGCTCCCCACTGAGCCCTGAGTTTGGAATAATTCAAACCTCATCTGAAACTCTTTTTCCAATTTCAGTACTGCCATTCTTTGTATATATATGTATGAAGTGCAAGTCTTTTTCTTACATGAAAATTATTGAAAGAATTTTTTTTTTCACTGAAGACTGGTTGAATAATATTTAGTGTATTTAATTCCAAACAATCAGTTCCATGTGTGATTATAAAATGCTTTTCTTTGCAAAATAATGTGGGCATCTGTTTATTACAGCTTTATAATGCCAGTACATCTTTCTCTCTCCTAAGTCTTGAAGACTGTATGCACCTAGTAAGAGTACTGAAAAGGGTCTGTTTATACAATGTTTGTGTGTGTGTGTGCTTGTGTGTGTGTGCTTGTGTGTATATACACATAAAACATACACAGGTGTTACACATGTCTGTGTTAAGTATTATCCTGTGGAGTTCCAGGTACACCATTTACCACAAATACGTTGTTTAAAGTGATGGTAGGTTTCCAATCTTACTCTGCTTTGTCACACTGAAAAACAATGGGAGCTTTCCAAAATAGTTTAGATGCCATATAATTATTTTAGCAGCTGTGGTTTCAGTTACCTTTAATTAGTTCCCCCTGCAGCTCTAAATAAAGAGAGGCTTCTGTTAAATGCAGTTATTTTCTTCTGCAGATGGCATGATGAAGTGTGGCTACTCATAAAAGGAGACTACTGAACACCACATGGCAAACTTGAGGCTCTAAACAAATGTGATTATGAGTTAAGGACATGGATTTCTCCGTGGATTATTCATGATTTCCAGTCACTGTGTTTTTATATCAGAATGGTCAGCCCTAAATTTGCTGTTAGCTGATGTTGCTGAAACAGCTGGCTTAGATGCCTGAGACCTGGTGAGATAACCCTCCACCACAAAAGCAAATGGTGTTTTGACATTGTCCTGTATTTTCCCTACATCATTTACTTCATTTGGTGGCCCCAACCCTCCTAGAAAGCGTGGCTCAACCTCTGTGAACATCTGTTAAGCAGATGAAGAAGTCTCCTAAAGAGAATTTCTTTCTCTTCTACACAAGACAATTTTTCAGGCTGTATTCAGGCCAATACAGCTTAAAAACATTTCAGTTGGAAACTGTAGGGCTGCATTCTGTTTCCATATTACTCAATGATATATGCCCTACTGCCATCCATGGGAGCAAACATAGGCACTATTTCTTTCCAATTAAGATTTCATATAATAATTTCTTACAGAATTCTTCAGATATTTCAAGTTCATCAACTTTGTGACTCTTCAGTAGCATAAACAAAAGCCACATGAAGCAAAGTGTTCACAACAACGCAAGTTTTAAGAGGTAGTTTTAATTTTTTTGTTTTAAGGCAAAAATAAATATACATAAATAAAGATGTTTGACTTGTATTACTGCTGACTGACAACTAAGGATGGTTTCAGAGTCATGACTTCATTCCCTGAGAGTGAGCTTCAGCCTGGAAGGCAATGTGAGATGTCACATAGCAGGTCCCAGCCAGCAGGAGAGCCCTGCTGGCTTCCTTCTGCAACTTCTGAATCAGTTAATTAATTAAAGCATTGTTTCTGTTGCAATCACAAATGTTCCAGTTTGCAGTGTTACCCAAGGTCAGAGCTCACCTGACCTCCCTGGCAGAGGAAGAGAAGGGTGAGGAAATCAGGAAAAAAGAGAGTAAGCAAATCACTCTAAGGAAGCCTTGTTTCCTTTGCCCCAAACCCAGCAGAGCAGAAAAGGCTGAATTGAAAGAGAGAAGGACTAAGACTGAGATTGATTAAGAGAGGTCCAGCCTGAAGAAAAAGCAAAGAATGAAACAAGTAAGACAGAGAAAAATAAACTGCATTAACATTGAGCTCGGATGAGGCAGTCGGCCGCCGGCCAGGAGGGAGCAGCTGCGGCAGGAAGGCCTGGGTCCCATTGAAACAGAGAAGGGGCCGTCTTTCTGCGGGAATGAAAGGGAAACAAAAATATAATTCACCCTTAAAGGCACAGAAATGGGCTTCGAGGCTAGGGGAAGGGCAGAGAGGAATAAGAATTTGTGAATGAGGTGAGTTATTTGTTTTCTGAGAACAAGGCAATGGCTGTTAAAATGCTCCCAGAGAGCTGTGTGATGGTGCAGATAAATTACAGCGGCTGGGGCGGGTGAGCCACTCCGAGAACGCTGCATGTGGCATTTGGACACTTGAATGAATGCTTGGACATCAGGCAAATGTTCTCATTTTTACCAGGGCAGATGAGGCAGATGACATGCCATACTGATGACATCATGCCTCGCTCCAGATGTGAACAGAGAGGAAAGAAAGTGTAAGATGGATATTTCACCACAAGCCAGCGTAATCCTCAATACTGACGGGAAACGTGAAGTTGCAAGTCTCAACACACTGAGGTTCCACAAAATAAAGGGCAAAAGGAGGCAAGGGAAAAACCCCGGGCAATTTTGAGTTAAAATTCAGGTCACAGAGAACAGATATCGTGAATTAAATTCGTGCCTTGTAGAAAATACACCGTGCACAGTAAGTTAATGTCATCAGTGTCACAGCAAAAAGTTCTACTGTGCTGCATAAATCTAGAGTTTAGGTGTAGGCTGGAGATCAAAGGGTGTGGAGAGATCATCTCACCCAAAAGAGTCCACAGGAAGGTTGTTAGAAAGCACCTGTGGGTTTGGGTGTGTCAGAACACTTCTCTACTGTTAAAAGAAAGGTGTCCAACTTCAAGAGCTGTTCAAGTCTCATAATACCAGAATTGTAGATTTTAGGGCCCTACATTAGAAAGCAAGGAGCATTTTCAAGTGTATGTACCTAATGGATATAGAAGCAAAATATCCTCTTCAAATTCTACTGGACTGAAATTCCTGTCATAGGGTTCCTCAAACTCGCCCTTTCTATACTGTCCCATTAATGCTTGCTAAATAAGATGCCTTTGCTTCTTCAGGTGAACAGTTCTAGCTCCAACCAGATTATGAGAAGGTTGAGATTCTCTAGCTTGATACATCAGTAAGACTGACAAATCATGAGAAAAGGACATTTTTGGAATATATATACTAAAGCATGAGAAATATAGCATGCAGTCTCAGCTCAGGACATCTTCAGAAAACACATTTGTGTTTGGAAAAAAAGGGATTAAGTAACTAATGGTGCTGTAAGTCCTTCATTGATGCAAATACTATGTGGGGACATAACAAGAGGGTAGTGCCACCTCCTTTTTTTTTTAATCTCGGAACTGCTTATATAGGTTTTTGATTGTGGTAGATGTTAATTAATTGTGAACTTGTTTGAATCTCTTGGTAATATTTCCATCATCTTTGAATAGGTGATTGATCTTGTGTGCCTACAAAATCTTACAGCTGTACCAGAAGTAGCTGTTTCTCAGCACTGCATAAATTGTCCCCAGATTTATACTGAAAAACCATGCAAACACATTCTGGAGTTTTGCAATATTGTAATGCATGTTGAAGCCCTCCTATAAACTATAAACATTAGGTTGAAGAATGAGTGCCGTTTTTGCTGTTTGAAACTTTTGCAACATTTTCCCAAACTTCAGAGTACTGTTGTAAACAAACAAACAAAGCCACAGGAATGACTACAATTAAACAGTATAAACAGGCTTTGGTCCAGATCAAAACAAGGGCTAGCTAAATTCAAACAGTTATGGTCGCATTCTTATGCAAAAGAGGTTGGTTTGTAGTCTGAATGACCCTATCCCTGCTCAGCTGTGCCAGGCTTCCCATCCCGGTGTTTGCTGCTGGAAGCTGCAGTTGGTGAGCTGGAGGTTGGGGTACAGCCTCGGGAAGCTGTGGCTCACCTCTGACACTCTGGTTCTGGCACCCCACCTTACAGATAACCACATCCCACCTTTTGAGCTGGTAACTTCACACCTGCAGCCCTGCCAAGCCTGGTGCCTTCTCCGAAGTGCATCCTGATTTCCCGAGGTGTGCGGTGCACACACAGCCTGATTTCCAGCTCCTGCCCGGTCCAACAGCAGCGAGCAGACACAGCACGGGCAGCCAGCTTGTGTTTCATCCTCCTGTGGCAGGGATGCAGCCAGGGACACAGAGGGAGGGCAGAAGGGCACCGGAGGAGGTGAGGTCTTTTCAGAAGGTGACACCAGGATGATCCTGGAGTAAAGAACCAGCAAAGGACAGGAGAAAAGCAGTGAGGTCCCTCTTTAAAACACTTGGAAATACACTGTACCCAGAAGTGCCTCATCTTTGTGTGACCCAAGCCCTGGGTTTCCAGCCCTAGCAAGCTAGCACAGTAGTGCCAGCTTCCCCACATCTCAGCTAATCTGGACGAATGCAACTTTGAACATGAGAAGTGCAAATCTGTACAGTGTGGTGAAAGAGTTGTTGTGACATGTTGCCTGTGGTGAGCAATTCCTAGCAAGTGGGAAGCCACAGTGTGTGGCAGTTGTTGCCTCTGACTGATCTTCAAGGGTAGCTTCAAGCCTGAGTGCATTGCAGTAATTACATCTTGAAGAAAAATTAAATGGAAGTGGAAATCTTTGGCTAACTAATGCCAGAACCTGAGTCTGAACAAAAGGAAAGGCTTCAGTGAAGCAAGTACTGTGTGGGGGCCTAACCAGGAGTTAGTGTCATCTCAAAATCACGAGCTTCTTGCATGAGAAGAGAATGGCAGTCTTCAAGAGCAGCAGAAATAACCCTTTCCAGTGCATCACTGTCTTTCCCTCCTGTGTGTCAGTGATGTACACATCTGGAGTTTAATCCCAAATCAAGCTGAGCTTCAGCACAAAGAGTCAGTCCCGTCCAAGTGTGAGCCAGAAACTGGAGAAATAGAGAAAACTGAACTCCATTGTTTAAATGAAGGTGGACTTGAAATACACATTCCAACTCTGAGTAATGTAGCAGTGCCCTAGCACTTGCTGAACTGGACCAGCAGCACTAGGATGTGCAAAATAAATGTCATACATATTTGTAATTTCTAATTTGATTTCTTCAAAGTCTCTTCTGTCAAACCACTGTGGAATGTTAACTAAACTTCTAATATCTATTTACATGGCAGAACGAATATTTTGTGTGTACTTACTGCCTCTAGATTTTTTCCACTGTCACATTGCACTGCAGCTGAAGCTTTTCTTCTTCAGTCCAACCCCAAGTTTCCATGGTTTTCTCAAAATAATCCAGAGATGTTAACTTTAGTCAAAATTTATACTAGTTTGGTGACAGGATCATGAGATTTGAGGCACAGTTAAGTTAGACTTAGCTTTGGTTTTGATGTAGCTGTAGCTCAGTGCTTTCTCTTTAAATTTTCCCAGTTCTGTATATGAAGTTATAAAAGAGCGTAACAGATGTGAGTGGATACATAAACATGGCCCCAGCTGCGTGGAACAAGGCAGCCTGCAGAATGTGTGGTTGAAGTTGTCAGCTACAGATACTCACCGACATGCAGAAATGGAAATCCTGGTGACATTCAGCTATTTGTGGTCTCCTGAAGTGTTTTTGTTTGGGGATGGGTTTTTTTATTATTGTTTTTGGTTTTAGGTTAATTAAGATGACAGACACCTTATAAGTTCAGTATAGAATCTGTAGGAGATGGCTCTGTCTGTACTTGGTACATCACACAGATATGCTACAGCAAGGAGCTTCAGACAAGTTTCCACATGTAAGACTTGGAGTCTGGCATTGTAGGTCACTTCTCTGTGTCTCCCTCGCAGAGGCCTTCTCTGAAAGCAGCGAAAGCTGCAACATCCCTGTCTGATGTTGTTACCTTTTCAAAATATTCTTTAGCAAAATGAGACGAGGAGGCAGTCTTGGGATTCTTACTGTTTCTTGAAGTCCTGCTAAGACCTTAAAAAGAACATTTTTAACTTGTTGAAATACTTCTAGGTAAAAAAAAATAGATATCGTTCACTACTGAAATTTCTCAGTGGAAAGGAAGAAACACAGCACTCTGTTTTGTTTCAAAATCATGAAAAATGACATGTGGAGCTAGTCCTGCACAGATTTTCAAGAGGATTATGAAGAATTGTATTCCTCTTTGCACAAGGACGAATCAGTATTCTTAGCCTTTTGTTCCAGAGTGGCAAAGGTCTGGGTTTGGTGCTGTAAATTTTTCCTGTGCTATAGTAAGAAGCAGTTGGAAACTGGATACTGGCTCTAGGATGAGACCTTCAAATGTTTTTTTTGCGTATTAAAAATACTGATCAAAACTGCTGACTCTGTACAGTCAGGGGAAGCAGAGACCTGCATGAAACTTCATGTCCCACAAAGAAGTGGACTTACTTTGGGTATCTTGTAGTGACATAGTTGTTTATCCTTGTGCTAAGATGAATATAAAGTTTGCCTGGCCATCTAAGCAGAAAGGATCTGGAGGGGTTTGTGTGCACAATGTTTTGTGATAAGCACATTTGGTCTCAGAAGGATATACCATCCTTCCACATTACTAAGCAATCAATGTTTTCATTTTTAGATAGAAATGCATTTGCCCAAGACTGTTGGCATCGCTTCCTAGCCCCTCATTGCTTTTAACTATATACTGCAATTGTAAAATGGTGCAGCTTTGAAGTTGTCTACACAGGAAAGTGAAAGCCTTTTTATTCTCCTGAATAAGAGTAACCACATGAGGACTTAACGTGCCTTAAGTCACATGAAACATGCTTCCTATGTCTAATTGATTTATCTTAGCTTTCCCACATGTCCTCGCACAGGCATGCCTCAATGCAGCTTGAAAGGAGGGAGTGCAGCCTCCTGGCTGAAAGCTGATGGTAAGTAATTAAACCTAGCAGCAGTGAGAACCCCTGAGACAAAATCTTTGGCAGTTTTCTACACCATGTAGTGAGCTTGGGTCACCGAGGGCCTGTAAATAGCATCATAATGACTGGTTCCTCAGCAGGGATAAACATGTGCTTTGAGTTTTCTAAATGATTCAGAGGCATGCTGTGAGATAACTACTGATAACAAGCAGATGTGAAGTTTGCTTTTCAAGACAGGGAGGCTGAGGGGGAAAGTCAAGTAGATTTTGGCTTATGGTCCTCTCAGAAAGCCTGATATTTGAAGATCATTAAAGCCTTTTTTTTTCCCCAGAGGAGGAACTCAGTTGTATCTGGTGATGGTAATGCTGTTTTAAACCAATTCTAGTCAGGGCTAGAGAGATAACTGTAGAAAAAAACTTTCTCTGAGTTTAAACCTGAAGACTAAAATGAAACCTTATTTTGCTGGATTAGGAATGTTGTATCATTTCAAAATCCCTTTTACATTATGCCACAGTCTTTCTAAAAGCTTTCTCAAAACTTGCATATGGCTAAGTCCTTTTTTAAATTTTTATTTTATTTAAATGGTGCCCAGGTGTTGAAGAGCTTATTTCATCATACCAGGCAGGAGGGCACAAAACAAAAGTGCTAATGTGCCCGTACTCAGTGGACAGGTGCAGTAATGCTGTGGTGCTGGGGGTGCAGGGACAGGGTCAGTGTTAACCTGGGGCCCACAGCCCTGTGTTTCACATTATCAGCAGTGATACATGAGCAGTCCTATAGGACCATGCAATTCAGAAGTATCAAAGGAAATCTGTCAGTCTCCCAAGTCAGGTCATCCCTTCTTTGTCAGGGATACAATACTGCACAAGTGGAGTAATATAAAGAAACTGCATCTTTTGGCATTATTGAAAAAGCCAAAGACCATGTCAATATACTTTCCTCAATTACAAGAGTTCATAGCAAACTGAAAGGTGATGTGAAAGCTGTTTCAGTGTTCAAGGAGAGAGTGGACTATTTAGTAAAAAAAGTGGTTGCAGACATCACTTATCCACAGTGACTTTGAAACATGTTGGAATAGTTGTGGGGATGGATTTTTTTTTTTTTAAAGCAGTTTTTCTGTATGTTGTTTAGGAGTTTCCTTTCAAATGGCTCACAATACTTTAAAAACACTTTTCCTAAAACAGCGAGAGAAGAGATATTTCTCCCCAGCCTTCCTTGAGGAGCCCGAGAGGAGGAGAAATAAAAAGACATCACCAAATCTTGCTAGGGCTTATTAGATGCTGTGTTTGTCTGGTGCCTTTTCAGTTTCTGCTGTGTCCCAGATTTCCTGACAGAAATGCACTTTTCTCCTGAGCAATGCCTGCTGGTCCTAACTGAAGGTGCCCCCTCGCTGAAGGTGCACCCTGCTGATGCACCTGCCTGTGTGAGAGCTCGCCCCTCATTTCAGGGTGCAAGGAACCACATCTTCGGGCACAGTTTGAACGTGACTGGCCTGATGCACCTGGCTTTGCAAACATGAGTCCTGACTGAAGCACGGGTACTAAAAGCAAGAGAGATGTAGCTGGGGTGACTTCTGGTGCAACAGGAAAACTGAATTCAGATAAACATCTCTTCAAATGCATTAAGGGAACAAGTGTGATAGGTTATTCATATTTTCCTTTATGATCTACCCAGAGAAGATCCCAGCATGGCTCAGGCAGCCTCTGTGCACTCCAAAAGTTATCCATGGGGCATCTATATGTTTGCTCTTTGCAGCTGGACTGGTTTCCATAAGCACAGGCAGCTGGTTGCTGGCTGTTGCAAGACACCCTCTTTAGCCTGTCATTTTTCTAGTCATATAGTTTGGTGCAATTAATGGTTTTCAAGAGCACAGAATGCTTTAAAAATGCATATGCTCATAACTTTACAACTAGAGGGAACCATCAGGATCATGAAACCTGACCTGTGGAAACCTGTGGAATTGCTGAATGATGCTCACCTTTTTATTTTTCTTATAGCTAAGGCATATCTTATTAAAAGACATCCAGTCTTAATTTTAAAATTTCATGCAACAGAAAATCCATTATATGTTTTTTCCACGGTTTCCCACTGTTAATCATCAACTCTGATAAGAATCATCAGCTTGTGTCTACTTGGAATATGTTTAACTTCACTGTCTTGGCTCTTAGCATGTCTTTGTTTATTTGAAAGCCATGTGTTGTCAGAAAGGGTTTCATTTATGAACAAAACATGAATAAGTCAGCTTAGCTTCATCTTTGATAGGCTCGGTAAAAATAAGTTCTTTAGCCTCTCATTTTAAGACAAGTTTTTGTCATCCTTTCATCTGTACTGTCCAATCCATTACTGCATTCCAGTTGTTCAATGAGTGGATGCAGAAACAGCACTAACTATTCCACTGCCATCAGCAGACACAGCTATACCACGTCTCTAATTTTGCTTACAGACATAGCCATTGCATTTACTCCCTCCTCAGTTACAGGGTTTCCTACTGTCAGGCTCTGGTGGTTACCCACTGCCTTCCCTGCTTGCTGAAACACAGGCACCTATCCCTCCCACACGACTGGGCTCTTGCCTCTTATATTTAGTTGGCAATATTTTAAAAGAAGACAATATTGGATGAGCAAAGCCGATTGTCTCACAACTGAGCTGCTTTGTAGTTCTGACTCCTCTGTATTTTCCAAAGTTTGTGTCCTCTGGTGGAGTTTTCAGCCACAGACTGTGGTGAACCCACCACAGTTGCCAGATGCTTTATGCTGTATAGACATATTCTCCGTATCCTCCTGCATTTTTTTGGAGATTATATTGCCATTTGCAGGGAAGTGGTGCTGAATATGGGTTTCATGTCAGGCTCTTTATGTTTCTGGCTCGTTGCCTCTTTGATGTGTCCTCTTTCAATAGCCAGGTGGGCTTGATGTCTATACAAAACTTTTTGACAACGGCAGCCTTCAGATAACAAGTTTATCAGTATGGTGGTAACCTCCTTTTGATCTACAGTCAACGTTTGTTTCTGTCACAGCCTTCTACATGACACAGTGTTATGCGGGGAAGGCAGATACTCCTCTGAGCCTTTGTTGAAGTGGTATTGTCATGAAAATGGGTTTATTGCTGTGTCTCCTGCTTTTTCAGGGATTGAGAGAGGGGGATGTTTAGAGAGGGTTTTGTTTAAAAAACTTTGTTCTGTAGTGTTTTGAAAGCCATCACCTGTTAGACTCCAGGCAAAGTAGCTATAATACTATTCTCACCAAATAATTTATAATACACTTCAGGTCACACTATTCAAACTGTAACATATTCATTACAATCCCTGTCCAAAATTGCTTCCAGGTTAAGGACAGGGATGTATATAACATGAGCAAACCCAGAGGCAACCAGGTGTCAGACTCATGCAATGCAGCCACTGAATCCTGAGGCTGCCAGGGACTCCTGCATGGGAGTCAGAGGGAGAAGAATGTGACAGAGCAGATCTGGGGCTCTTTGCACAAAGACCAGATGCTCCTTGGCCCATGAGAGATGGAGAGATGCCCTGGTGCATCAGAAGTTTTACAAGTGAAACAAAGGAGGGAAAGGCCAGGGTGTGAGAAGAGAGAGATTAGAAGGGGATGAGTCCACCTGGAGCTACTGACAGACCCGTGTGTGTGTTGTGGAGATGGGGAAGCGCGATGTAGGAGACAGATGCAAGAAATACGATGGAGTCAGCTGAGGGAAAGGAAGGTAGCAGCTGCCTTGGAGCTCTTCTGGAAGAGTTCAAAAAAGAATGTAAGGAATTCAGTGGCAAGGAGATTTTAATCATTGAGTCTGGGGGTGGCCAACCTAGGGTCCAAAATTTCAGCAGAGAAAAATGTGAAGGAAGCTCACTAGAGTAGAAAGTTTTACAGAAAGAACCTGTATGACTTAATGACAGTTTCTGCCTGAGTTACAAATCTCAGATGTTTTTATAAGCCAGCAAGGAAGGAACCATTGATATGCACCCTTCTGAAACAACATGAAAAACTAACACTTTGTTGTAAGTGCCTATGGGAAGGCTTTCTGGCACTTCTGACCTCACATTGCACAAGCATCACAGGGAGAGCTGGAATTGCTGAGCAGGTGGGATACCAGCAGGAATTGTGTAATATCAAGCTGTGTATGTGTTCATCCAGGGGAATTTAGCTGTTTGATAGGCACAGCAGGTGAAGTGTCAGAGACGTGCAAAGTTCTCGGGGTGTTTGTGAGGAGGGAGACAGGGACACGTGGAGAAGAGTGAAGATAACTGAGTAGTGAGTTATTGCACAGCACGTGAGTGTTTACCTCCTCTGGCTAAAATTCAAAGTTTGGTTTCAGAGGGCTTATTTATCCCAGCCTGGTGTGTGTATCTGGTGTCTGGTATCTACTGAACTGACTAGCTAAATTAGAAGAGAGGTCTGGGATGGGAGTAGCAGGAAAGCTATGTCAGGATGGAGGCCTGTGAGCTGGGATCACATTATTCTTCAAATATTCGTCATCAAATTTTCTTTTCTGTGCTATTTGAGGCAGAGAGAATGACTTGCAGTCTGTACTTAAGGACAAAGGTGTAAATACAAAATAATATAGTCAAAACTTTGCCATCAAGCTTAATAGAACAGCCAATGTGGCATATTTTAGGGCTGAAAACTGGTTTACATTAAAAATCTAAATTTGATGTAAAATTATTGTGAATAAAGAATTTTCTGTTGGAAGAAAATGTCATAATTATAGAAAAGGATCTTAAGTTTTCTGTAGTAGCTGAATCACAGGATTTTCTTTTCTTGTAAATTCAATGTTTGTCCCAAGCACGTAGGTTTCTTTTTCTAGAGCTTTTGATTTCAGTCTCTCTGGACAGCCAAACCAGGCTCTCAGCCACTTTCTGATTGACAAAAATAAGTAAGTAAGTAGGATTTGTCCAGAGTCTTCAAAACAGGGTCCTCAGCTATATAGTAATAATAGACCAAATTTCTGAAGAGCTGAACCACCAGCAACTTCAGTTAATCTCCTACCCAGGTATTTAATGTTACACTGGTTTTTTGATGAATGATCCCAATTTCAACAGGAGTTCCCAGATAATTCTGAAATGTAGGTTGTTTATTTAGTAACTTTCCTGGACCTGGAATTGCTTTACATTCCTGTGGGGCAAAACCAATGCTTTTTCATATTCAACACAGAGCTGAATGGTGTGTCAATACTGAAGAAATTCTTGTCATGCTGTTCAGCATGTTGGAGGCATAGGAACATATTTTAAAAACTGCAATGCAGGCAGAACTGGAAAAACCCTTTAATTTCCACTGTCTCCTCATTTTTACCAGCAGTGGTGTTTTGTACTAGATATCCTGAAACTCTGTATTAGAAAACATCTTTCAACAATCTATTCACTTGAAAGTCATAATACATTCATTTTATCATCACACAACTGCAGATTTAGGGACAAATTCTGCTGCATTCTGAGTGCCTACAGCTGAAAGTTGAGTTGGCGCATCTGTGCCTCCATATGAATACCAGACTTGATTTATGAGGTGAATTTCCACTGCAGAAAATTGTCTTAATTCATGGCAATAATCTTTTAGAGCGGAGTTGCAGTCTGTAATAGCTGCTAAGCAAATTGAATCTGTTTAAATAAATGTACATTCACCACAGAGTCTCAATCAAGCTAAGTAAAAATACAAATTTTGGAACTTGTGTCTGCTAGTTTTCACACACGACTGAAGGATGGGCTGTTCTCTTTCTTTTGAAAAAGGGTGGAAAACGGGGAAATGGGCAGCAATCAACACACCAAATTTTGGTCTGAATTTTATATGTGTGATGACATTAATTCTGTGAAGCTCCACTGGAGCAGGTACTAAGGTAATTTGGCCTCACTGCTGTAAGAAAGTAAAATAGATTAATCTGTGACTTATCTTGAATATGGAGTGAGTAAATGGGAAGTGGCACTGAATGCAAACACTGAGCCTTAATGAAAATTCAAGGCAATGTGTTTTTTTTTTACTTTGTAAGATTGCCAGGTGCTGTTGAGATGAATTAAGAAGACACAGGCCTTCAGTCTTCCTTTCTGTAACACATTAAGCATCCTTGTTGAAAGGCAACAGTGTTCATTTAAGAAGCACCCTCAGTATTCCAGTGGCATTTTACCTGTTAATAATTGTCAGTCTGGAAACAGGATATCTGGGTGCTCAGCCTGCCACAGTTTGCTGCCTACTGGAAAAAGGTGCTAAAACAGTATCAGACCTACAGGCTGCAGAAAAACTCTGCATGAGCGTGGACATCCCTTGAGCATTGCCCTGAAGTGAAGGTGGCCACACATCCTCTGCTGTGACTGTGCCCCTTCCCTGCCCCGCTGCAGATTCCCAGGAGCATCCTTACCCCTTCCCTGCCCCGCTGCAGATTCCCTTGAGCATCCTTACCNATTCCCTTACCCCTTCCCTGCCCCGCTGCAGATTCCCATTCCCTTACCCCTTCCCTGCCCCGCTGCAGATTCCCATTCCCTTACCCCTTCCCTGCCCCGCTGCAGATTCCCATTCCCTTACCCCTTCCCTGCCCCGCTGCAGATTCCCATTCCCTTACCCCTTCCCTGCCCCGCTGCAGATTCCCATTCCCTTACCCCTTCCCTGCCCCGCTGCAGATTCCCATTCCCTTACCCCTTCCCTGCCCCGCTGCAGATTCCCATTCCCTTACCCCTTCCCCAGTCCTGGCTGGAAGAAGAGCACAAGCCACCCCCAGCTGTGACTAACACGGGCAATGATTCCAGTTACAGCTCACAGGTTTCTTGGCTGTAAAAGGCTGATGTGTTGATTACCCGTTATGCCATGAAAAGCTGACAACAAAAAAAAACCCAAACAAAAAAAAAAAATCTGTCTCTGTACTCTTGCAAGTTCTGGGAACCTTCTGAGCAGATGTGGATAAAGGAATGTTTGCAATAAAACAGGTTTTAATGCTTAAGCTTTCATGCACAGTTGTCCAGTACTTCTAGCAGTCTTCCAGTGTTTGATTTATTATATCAATCATTGTCCTTTTTCTTTAGTTGTAACTAACTTATCCTGAAATGCAGCATTTAATTTCGTGCTAGGAGTAAGGGATGCAAATAGAACAGAAAAGATGCTCAGGATAGGGACTGCAGGGACTGGCTGGATCTCAGAAGTTTTCTGTGAATGTCAAGTGAGCTTCATCTTAAGTAGCATTTCAGTAAATATCTTCTGTGAGCCTGTCCAAGTTAGCCCTTTTCAGTTTTGTAGACAATGCTCCTGTTTCACATCCTAAAGCCTTACTTTCCATACTGTGTCTTTTTAGAAGTCACTAGTATAATCAGCACATTTTCATTGATTTATATAGTAATGTGTTTTAGTATGATTATCTTTTTCCAATCTGTATTAATTGACTGAAACAGTGTTCTTCCCTCATACTTTTCCATACACTCAGTATACTCTTCAAGAAAAACTTTGCACTTTGGCAGAAATAGTTTCCCTCCAGAATTTGGCTGTCAGCTCTGAAGAAAGTCCTGCAGACTGAAAGAACCAGCTTTAAAGAAAAAAAAAAAAAAGAAGGATCAAGATGAGTAATGTCCTTTCACCTCTGCATGAGAGACATATACTTGCCCTGGTTGTTGCCTCCCAAGGTGGATATCTGTGCCCACTCTCGGGAAAAGCAAGAACATGGCAGTATTGTTGAACAAACTGGATCAAAGGTAGCTCACCAAAGCTCTTGGCATTTTCTGGCCATGTATTTAGGGCCATGAGTCAATATAATGAACTATCCCTGAGCAATTTCTCCCCCTTTATTAATAGAAGTAGGCTTTTAATTAGCCTCCAGCCTTTATTCCTTTTTATTCACTTTATTTTGTTTCTTGAACAGACTTATTACTTGTTTTATAAGAAACAAATAACCCCTCTCGTGTTCCAGCATACATTAAACCTTATCATCCGCTGTCTCCATCCAGTGCCATAAAACATCTGAGAGGGTTATCTGCTCACTCCCTGTTTTAATTCTGAGCTCAGCTGGATCTGAAAGACACATCCCCCTAGGGGTAGTAAGGCATCTTGTCATCACCATTAATTTCCCCTAGAGACATATATTTTCTGTGCAGCAGGCCAGAGCAAAGACACACGTATTTCCATTTGTAGGGATTAGAGCCAAAGCACTTAACTACTCTGACCTCTTGTGTGTGATAGGCTGTGCAATTCTTAGTTACTCCTGTACTAAGTCCCATGACTTTGTTTTTGGCTAAAGCATATCTTTTAAATGAGGAGTCAGGCTTGATCTAAAGACATTAAAGTACAGGGAATCCCCTGTGATGGTAATCTGTTCCAGTTGTAATCACCCCCACTGCTTCAATTTTTGCTTTTTTTCCAAGAAGAGTTTCTACCTCGAATTTGTAGCCAGGAGTGTACATTACTCTTTCTACTTCTTCATAAAAGTGCCCTTTAGTGGCAATGCTCCTTTAAAGCGCCCAAGTCTGCAGTGTAGTCTTCTGGGGTTTTTTAATTACTGTTTCCTTCCAAGTATGAGAAACATTTGGCTCAATTTAAGCCTCTCACTGTAAAGCTGGTAAGACTCCTAGTGGTGGAAACCCCTGGTATAACTGGCAACCTCCAGTTATATGGACATTAGGGTCATTAGCTCAACAGCAGCTCCCTCCTGCTACCTTGGAGCCAGCGGCCCTCGAGGCTCCCAGCCCTCTCAGGAGCTGCTCTGGGTCACCAGCCCCAGGAGACCTTTTCTCTTGGTCCTGTAATGACAGGCCAAGCCCTGAGCTTGTCCAAGGTGGTCCAGCCTCCAAGTACTGTCTCCAGCCTGAGGAGGTTGGAAGGCACAGCAGTGAGTTGGGCTTTTCCAGTCCGTGTGCTGAGCTGAGTTCCCATCGGTGCTGCGATGCCTGGGGCTGGTCCCACTCTCAGCTCACTGCAGCTGGCCAGGACGCTGCCTCTGCCCGGTTGTCCTTGACATCGTGGTGGGAATGCTTTGGTGGCTTCTTGTCGTCCCACCCCTGTTACCCTTTTTGGAACCACTGCTCTCCAAGCACGGCACACAGGGCTTGTGATTTTGTTTCCACCGTACTCATAGATACCCTGAGGTTCACTTTCCTGTATGAGGTCCCAGTTTATCCTGTGACTCAGCTTGCTTGAATAGCTGCCCTGTACTCATCATTATGCTTAGTTATGCATTCGGTTTTGTGTTCCTTTGGAAAACCTATAAGGTTTGTGCCTGCGGCTGAGAGGCCAAAGAAAGATTTCCTGCAAAGTTGTGTGCCATTTTCAGACAATCCAAAATATGATGAAGCGGCTAAGCAGTTTTAGTCACTAATGAAATAACGATTAAAAATTAAGTGCTCTTCTGTCCTCTGGCTTCTCTCCATGTACAGTAAAATTTTGACCTGAGTTTACTCATGCACCTTGGCAGAACACTCAGAGGAAATTTCTGTAAGTGCATTTAAATTTCTTTAACAAAGCACTCTGCAAAACTAGGAGTGGAAGAGAGAAGAACCTGCATAACAAATTATACTACATTTACAATTTCTACAGGAGTGTAACACTTTTTACTGGTCATATTCTCTCATCTTTTGGCACATGAACTACCAGGACATTTATCAAGATGTTTAATCTGTTTTAGGGTCATGTGCGTGTTGCACAACTGTGCAACATGATTCGTCTGAATTATTATTTACAGATATTGATCTCACCAGTAAAAATTGGTATTCATATAGTAGGCTGTGAAGAAACTGAATCCATTGATTCACCTTAAAAATGCTTCTGAAACTTCATTTTCACAGCATTAAAGAAAGCCTTGTCTAAGCTATTCGAATAGAATGATGCATTGTTCAATTGAGCAAACAAGATGCTGCTTGTGGATCAGGAAAGAAGTGCAGAACAAGAAGAACATGAAAGTAGTGAAAACAGTCTCTTATGTGAAAAGTCTACAGCTCATGTGTTCAAACACTTCTTCCTTGTGGAGGCTGGAGTAAGATTCAGAGTTGAGGAGGTATGAGGTGTGCTTAACAAACAAATACATATTTCATTCAAGAAGAAGATCTTTCTGCTCACACTGAAAACTCTGCTTTTCATGATACTATTTGTGATGTGTGCCTTTAGCTATAGTTTGTGGTTTGTAACATTTCCAGCTCTGCTTTTCAGGAGTATATAGTTCAGCCATGGAAAAAGTTCGTACTGAACTGAAACCTTAGCATACAATGAACTAGCCAAGAAATAAATGTTCTAAGACAAATAAAACTGCTGAGAAACAGGATTTTTAGAAAATATTTTTACTCTTAATATGTGAAAATTATTTTTCAGCCTGTTAATTATAAACCTTAGAGCACTACAGGGACTAAGTGCCTGTGGATTCCAAAGACACAAGGAAGAGTTATTTTGTATTTTATTGGATTCTCCTTAAATAGGTTATAGTGCTGCGTGTTAATTTTTTAAATACAGGGTTTCCACTGAGCTGCCAGTTTGGCTGCTTCACCTGCTCTTCTGTTTTGTGCTTTTAGCTTGACATGGAATAAAAAACATTTTCCAGCAGTCTGGCTGAGACACCTGCACTGATATAAATTGCATGTAAGTCTGTGGAAGCCAGAGAGGTTGCACTTGTTTAACTGAAATTGTGATAAGAAACAAGAGTGTTTAGTGCAGTTTAGTGCTAAAAACATTTGACACTTGCTTTGAACAAATAAATTACAGTGTCTCCACACTTAGTTCGAAAGGCTGCGGGTCAAGGGTGTGATGTATTTCTCTGCTGGAGTTCAAAAGAGCAGCTGCAAAGTATGGCATAAATAACAGCAGATATTGACTTCTTTCAGAGTGGAAAGACAAGATGTATTGACCCTGAAGTTAAATATTGCCCTCAGATTTGTTTCAGTGGTTTTGCTTTTTTTTTTTTTTTTTCCTCCAAGGAACACTAAATCTTGGTATTTAGCAAAAAAGTAAGATTGGAAACGCAAATTCAGGTTTGACACAAAAGTGGTCAGTTCTATTATCTTTCTAAGTTCTTGCCACCTTTTACAGAAAGTACAGGAAGGGACCATTTTCCTTGTATTTTTAGTGGTATATCATATCAAAACGGGGAAACTGATTATTACAGCCATTATTTGAGAACTTCAACATTCTTCAAAAAATTAAATGTGTGATAAAGTTACAAGCATAGAAGAACATTGGAAACCAGTGAGAAAGTTCTAAGGCAGAGATTTAGGTTTGCAGTCCAAAAGTCTTTGGCATTAACTTCAGGCAGAATAGTTTTTTGAAATAAGTTTAGACATCTTGATTGTTTGAGTTCACTCAGTTCCCTTCTTCCCTCTTCCCTGAATAGTTGCCCTCCAAATTTTCAGTTGCCTTGGGATTGCTTTCACCGAAACACAAGCTAATATTTGGGTTTGGGGTTTTTTATTGCATGGAGTTGTACCTTTCACAAGAACTTCTAATAAAATATTTATATGTCAGCTGGGGGGGCGGGGGAGAAGACAAGGTCTCCTTTACAACTTTTTGTCTGAATTAAAATTTACAAATTCCCACTTGTAACTATAGATTTATATTATGCCTTCTGCCTCTTAATTAAAATGTCCTGAGATTTTTCTCTCCATTAAATCACATACATTTTATAGTGAAAAGTTCTAAGTTTTTTAGTTAGTCTTCTGGGTAAGAAAAGTATTTCGTTCAGTTTAAGCCTTTCACTGTCATCCTCAGTCCTCTGATAAAGCTTGTAGCAATGAACCTGAAATGCCTATTAAGACTTGAGTCTCCCCAGACTAAAGACTAGTAAGGCATACTTAAGTCTTGACTTTAAGTCAGACTTTAAATCAGAGTAAAAAGACTTGTAAGTCCTATGAGAAGTGGCTGAGGGAGCTGGGGTTGTTTAGCCTGGAGAAAAGGAAGCTCAGGAGTGACCTTATCACTCTCTACAACTCCCTGAGAGGAGGCTGTAGCCAGCTGGGGGTTTGTCTCTTCTTCCAGGCAACAAGTGACTGGACAAGAGGAGACAGCCTCAAGCTATGTCCCCTTCCAGGGGAGCTTTAGGTTGGACATCAGGAGGAATTTCTTCGTCAAAAGGATTGTCGATGTATTGGAATGGACTGTCAAGGGAGGTAGCGGAATCACCACCCCGGAGGTCTTCAAGGAACAACTGGATGTGGCACTCAGTGCCATGGTGTAGTTGACAGAATGGAGATGGGTCAAAGGCTGGACTCAATGACCTTGGAAGTCTTTTCCAACTAAAATGATTCTGCAGTTCTCTGGTTCTGAGTCCTCCATCTGCAGATGTGGAATCACAGGAGACCCTGGTCTCATGATAGCTGCCTTCCCTTTCTGCTGCTCTGGAGACAGAGACCCTAAAATTCCATGGCTTTGTTAAAAAATATTTGCAAATACTTGGTCTTCCATGATTTCATAATTATCAAGAAAAGGATTATAGCAAGGAATATATGTTTCAGGAAGATAATTATTTTTGCAGGTGGTGGTGTTGCTGTTGTTGTTGTTCCTGTTGTAACTGTAGCAAATGTTTTCATTTTTAATGGATTTGTCGGGTTCTGTATTTTCATGATTGCAGTACAGTTTTCACATACTGAACACAGTGATTGCATTGATGTTAGGAAGGCAGTGAGGTAGGTGCTCTGTAGGCAGGTAGTATGTTTCTTGTCTAATTGTTGGCTAATTCCTTATCTTTGCAGTGCTCTGGATATCCTTCTGCATGGCTTTTCCTCATTTGTAACAAGCAGATTTGATTCATCATTTCCCATTATTTGTCAAGACAGTGCAAATTTGCTTATTGCTTTATTAGGAGGGAAAACATGAAATTGCGTTCACCAACCACACTCCCACCTCTGTACAGGAAACTTCTTGTAGTAACTTAAGGGATAAAAATTTCCTCTCTAAATAAAGGGTGAATATCAAGAAGGGAAAAAATCATAGAAATTGTGATGGTATTAGGTGGAAAAAATCCATTTATCAGGGCCATTTGCTCCTTACATTGCACAGTCATTACACATTGGCACAAGTGTTTGAAAAAATGTTCTGGTTGCCTGAGGAATTCATTCTAAGTTTGCTTTTTATCCAGGAAACTGGATGCTAGTGAGCTGTGTGTGAGCCAGGGTTAGGGAGAGCTCAGGAGTCAGAGATGCTACAGGACACAAGGAGACAGAGTGGGAAAACAGAATATCAGAGTGAGAAAACTGAAAGATGTGAGCTGTGTTGGGTCACAATCATTCTTTAACCTAGAGATCCAGCTTCAGAGAGGAAATTTCCATGTTGAAAAGATAAAATTCTGGAAAAGGAGGCAGAGGGGGAGGTGGAGGTTGGTTAGGTTGGTGGATGGAAACAGGATTTATTGTCTCTGCCATCAAGCCCATAATATTTCTGTGGAAAAAGCCCTGCCTTTAGAAAGTAGTTTTAGAAGGGCAGTGAGGTGAAAAATAAATCCAGGCCCTGACATCCCTTCTCCTTTGGAGGTGATTTAATGCCAAGTCCCAATTCAGCAGAGGGGAGTAAGGCAGCACACTTCCAGAGGAGCAGTATTTATACCTAGACATAATTTCTCTCCTGTAGTTGAACATGTAGCCTCAGGAGATTAGGAATGAATTTACAGCCAGTGGATTCGTGATTGTGAGCTACATTAAGTGCAGTGCTTGTGGGGATCCTTTCTTCTCAGTTCGGTGTTGATATCTCAGTCAGGCATTCTTGATACCACATGCAAAAGGCTAATCAGAAGTGGCAATTTGCATTCACAGCCATAATTAAAAGAGTAGAGCAGGCTTCTTTATAATGACTGTGTTTTCTGCACTCACTTTCTTTTTGAGGTCCTCCTGCATTCTTCCTTTTGGCCCTTATGATTTTTGGGGTCACCTCCCAAATAAGGGCTCTATGTAAATGCTAAGTACCCAGCATGAATAGAAACACTTTCACCTCTTCTTTTTCATGCACATTAGTCTTTTAAATTCCAAATAATGTCCTCAAATAGACTTTTCAGGTGGAAAAGGGCAATTTTTATATTACAATGGTTCTTAATGAAGGCAACAGGAGGCTTACAATTAAATCCAGCAAAGAGCGTATAAAGGCTTGTATATTAATTCGAGGCATCAAATATTGATTAATTTTTTTCAATTCTGTTAATGCCAGCATTTCATTACAGCATTCTAGCTGGAACATGTAACAAAACCTGTAACAAAACCTGTAGTTACATATACATCTGCAGGTTTGCTTTTCTGCATGAAGTTGGGTATACTTGTTCATAATCAGCAGGCAATTTTGTTTTTCCTGCTGAAAACCTCATCAAAAGTATCTGCATTTCTCCCTAACAAAAAAATGTAAATACGGGTTTTATGCTATCAAATATGGTTGAAACTTTATTTTGTTCTGCTCCACTAGGTAGTAGATGAGACAAAAAAAACTGATGAGAAGGGAATGCAGTGTGGATTGGACAACTGAGTGAAAATTGGTTTAGATGCATATGAGCTACAAGAGTTTAAAAGCAGAGTTTTCTGTGAGGCATGGAACTTTACAATGCTCTTAAATTAATTACCTGCCTCAGCCATGTCAGGGGTGCATATGTGCACAGAAACTTACATAGAACAGATGGCTGCCAAATATTTCCATCTAACTTGTGAAGGCACATAAAAAAATGTAATTTCTTTAGTTAAGTGGAATAGCATTTTGTGGCAACATCAGTGATTACAGAAGTGTTGCCTTGTTGTGCATGGCTGGAGTCTTCATTTGACACGTGTGAGATTTTCTTGTTCTTTAAAACAGTGATCCAATGCTTTTGGCATTGCACTTAATGTTAGAAGTTGCAGAAGTTGGTAAAACAAGCGTGAAAGCTTCCTGTGGAGAGAATAATTTTTACACCTGTGCCCTGGGTGACTTCATCACGTCCTGGTGAGGTGCCTGCAGTCCAGGTGTCACTGCCGTGGCTATGGGCACCCACCACACTCAGCCCTGGAGGAGATCAAGTTGCCCTCTTAAGGAAATGTATCTCAAAAGCCACAAGTCATGGAGTTAACCACTTTTCCTGCCTCAGTTAACACCATTACTAGGATCACTAACACCTAAACACTGTGTTATAAAATTAGAGAATGTTAGGGGAAATGTACACTTTGGGCAAGTAACCTTTTTTCGTCCTTTCATTCAAATACAGATTGAATTAAGATTAAAAATCATGTATATTAGTCATCAAATTGTATCACCTTAATTAGGATCTATGTTTCTTTATAAGCATGTTTATTTCAGACTGGAAAGCCTGGACTTAGTAAGAAATGGCATTACTTTGCCATCTGGCACAACTCTGAAGGACAGATCCCGTCTGTGATTTGCTAATGCTTTGTTACCTCTGGTTTTATTTAAATCACTGAATGGAATATCTTCAGGTTATCTTAGGAAGCTGTTTCACAAACCAAAGATCTGTCTTTGATCTCCCTATAGATCTGGCTTTATTTCTTCTTGCAAGTCAGTCTAAATTATTGTCAGTTGAGATAGAATTTGAGAGAGGCTCTTTGCTGTCATGTATCATGGCTGTCTTGCCTGTCATTGAACAGGTCTTTAATTCATACATAATTTCTGTCTTCTTTTAACTGTTCTAGTTTTTCTCTCATCTTTTGAACAACCTAATTAGATTTTTGAGTTTAGTTCCAGAGACATGCACGGAGTGATCCCTTGCTTGATTTTCAGTAACTGAGGACAGACACATCTCTCTTACTCTGGACAGTTATTTAAAAGCACCAGCGCTTCCTGAGTTTTGTTCTGGTTTCAGTTTGTCTTTAATAGTCTGTGGGATGCTGGACCCCCTGGTGGTGTGATATTCTTACCGCTTTGTTATGGCTGGACCTTAAGCTGTTGCAAATCCGTGATTTTTCATAAAATTTACCACACTGGTCCATCAGTTCTGTTTGTAATATTTGCCTAACATAAAGTTCAGATACTCAGCAGTCTTTGCATATCCTATGTTGTGGTTGGCCTTTTTGTATCCTTTCAATTAAAATATTTAGTGTTTAATCACAGTAGGACATTGTTTGGTAATACTATATAATTAGATGGTGGTGGTTGTTGAAGTTTATAATTAGGATTTCTGACAATTCATTGTGAATCTGTGGACTGCTGCAAAGAAGAACAAAGCCAGAGAGAAAATGCTGGCTGGGTTATATAAATAAGTGAGAGATGATGGTCAGGCTGAAAATGAGGGTTCTTCCCTCCTTTAATGAAAGGGTTTGTGTACATTACGTAAAATAAAGTATTTCTTAGTCTGAAAGCTTTCCAGAGATAATAGTGTTGGCCCTCTGAGGCTCTTTATTATGTCAGATGTGGGATTTGGATTTACAGGAAGCGGCCGCTGCTTCCAACAGACTGAGTCTGGTGTGTGGAGGAGAATTTGCCTGATCGCCCCTGTATGCAGAATTTTGGGCTGCAATGTGCACATTAGCAAGGGCTGGGTTTTCCCAAGGTGTCCCAGAGAAGGAAATCCCTCATGTTTACTGAAATACCCGGGGCTTTTGGGACAAAGTGAACCCCTTCCACTTCAGGGAGTGAGGGACAGGGTGAGCCCTGCATTGCCCCCTCAGTGTTGAGAGTTGCTCTGCAGAGATAGGATTATGAAAAGTCCTGTAAATGGTGGATTCTTCTATTTTGTTAAGCCTTAAGGAACAGCTCCTCCCCACTTCTATTTTTAGGAGTCTAGAAATATCCTGTTCTCCTAGAATGCAAGATGAAAGTCGCACATGATAATGTGGCTGCAAGAATCATAGAATAGTTTGGGTTGTAAGTGACCTTTACAGTTAGTCATTTAGTCCAATTGCTCTGCACTGAGCAGGGACATCTTCATCTAGATCAGGTTGCTCATAGCCCTATCCTGTCTGACCTTGAATGTTTCCAGGGATGGAAGATCTACCACCCTTCTGAGCAACCTCTTCCAATGTTCCACCACACTCATTGTAAAAATCTTATTTTATCTAATCTCAATCTACCCTCTTTTGGTTTAAAACCATTTCCCCTTGTCCTGTCACAAGTGGCCCTGCTAAAAAGTTTGGCCCATCTTTCACATAGGCCCCCTGTAAGTACGGAAAGGCCACAATAAAGTTTCTTGGGAGCCTTTTCTTCTCCAGGCTGACAGTCCCAACTCTCTCAGCCTGTCCATAGGAAAGGTGCTCCAGCCCTCTGATCATCTTCATGCCCCTCCTCTGGATCCAGTCCAACAGGTCCATGTCCTCCCTGTGCTGAGGACCCCAGAGCTGTGTGCAGGTGGGGTCTCACCAGAGCAGAACAGAGTGGCAGAATCCTCTCCCTTGCCCTGCTGGCCGTGCTGCCTTTGGTGCAGCCCAGGATGTGTTTGGCTTTCTGGGTGCAAGTGCACATGACCGGCTCATGTCCAGCTTTTCGTACACCAGAACCCCCGAGTCCTTCTTGGCAGGGCTGCTCTCCATCTGTTCATCCCTCCAGCCTGTGCTGATACCAGGGATTGCCCCAGCCTTGCACTTGCAAAGAAAGGGGCACCAGGGAGAATAAGAAATCCTGAATCTGAAGACCAGGATAAAATCACAGGAACTGGTACCACTGGCCCCACTAGGGATTGTGCAGCATTGTGAGGCACAGATTCTCAGATTGGGCTTTTGAGGTGTGTTTTCTCCTCTTCAGAGGTTATTTATACAAGCTGCCAGCTGTGTAGCAGGGCAATCAGATTCTGCAGAACATTGTAGAAACCTGTGGAGATGGAGTGGTTTGGGTTTGGTCCATCTATTTATTAATTTATGAAGAAAGAAGCTCTGTGTCTTGCAGTGTTTGCTTGAAATACAGAGTGGCTGTATCGGCCTCTGTCTTGTTGCCAGGCTTCATGATTTTCCACCTGGCATAGGAAAACTGGCACAAGTTGGGTGAGTAGACACTCACTGCTTAGATTTCAAGTTTAGCTGCTTTAATTGCTTCCTAATAAATAACCAGAAACCTTTTCAAAACAAGCATAGCTTGGATTTATTCCCGTTTGATTACAAAACCAGAAGCAAAACTAGCAAATTCCAGAACAAATGACAGCATGTTTGTGCTAAATATTTTTTCCAATGGCATTGTAAAACTCTGACAATTAAGTTAAACAGGCTGTTGCAATCTACCTGCCCACAAGCCAGCACTGCACTACTTGGGTGAGCAGGACCATTGCCATTGCAGAGACAGGGCTTGCCAAGACTGTGAAATGGGAGGAGGTAGGGACCTTTGCACATTAGCTAGGAAATAGGTAGGGCATCTATTTATGTGTGGCTCAAGCTATAGCTTTTACAGGGTGAGAATAGACCCTAACTTGAAGAAATGAGTTTTATCTCAAAATAATAATTTTAAAAAGCATTAACCAGTCTCACTTTTTGCCATTTCTGAATGATTGCTTTCTGAAGTGGGTTAGCATATGGAACCATAGAATCATCAGTTTTGCTCACTGCCACAAAACCATTCATGAAGGATCACAGCAATTGTTTTCATGAGGGGCAGGTTGATAACCTGTAACACAACACAGAAGAGAAGACAAAAATCTCACTGTGAATTTTGTGGCTGACTGGATCCAGTAATCTCAAAGCTACACAAAGTTATTGTTGTCAGAGATGCTGTTGTCTGCTTTTGCTTTGAGTGTGCTAATATAATATGCTGGGGTTTTGGCATTACCAAAGCTCCTCTGTAAAAAACATACACACACATATTTTTCCATATATTTGAACATAAATGCATGTGTATGTATATACACACATGCCTGAATTTTATCATCTCTGTCCTATGAGACAAACTTGTTTCATAATTGCTAGTCATGCATATTAGTAAAAACCGACCACTTTACACTTGGGTGCCTGAATTTAAGTATTTATAGCCAGATATTTCAAAGCATTTAGTTATTTAAACCTAGAGATGGATTCCTCCTGGGACCACCTACTTCTGCTATCGAGAGAGACACCACTGGGAGCTTGTTGCAACTCTGAATGGTTAATTATCTCTCAGTATTTGACTCCTAGTTACACTTTGAATCACAGAATGGATTGTGTTGTAAGGGAACTCAAAGATCATGTACTGCCAACCTCCCTGCCATGGGCAGGGGGACCTTCCCAGCGCAGGAGGATTCAATTAGATGGATGTAGTTTGCTCAGGTCCCTATCTATAAGTATAGGTATTAGATTTACTGCTCATCAGTATTGAAAACATTAGCTTTGAGAAATTAATCATTTTAAGGCTGCAAACCTGGCGTGCAGTCTTCCTTCTGAAATTCGTGGGATGTTATCTCTTTTCAGTGAATCACCCTGGGGAAAACCCATCCAAACTAATGCTTTTTTGTTTCCTGCACTACATTTCTTCATCTTATCAGTAAATTTCTTATCAGGGTTACAAAGGAAACCTTGCATCTTTGTCAGAATTTATTTGCTAGCAGAAATATTATGAGGCCACCTAAGATCCTGCAGCCAGAGCCCAGAAAAGAACACAGAGGCAAATACTTCTTAAAGAATAATTCACAAAAAAAAAAAAGAAGTGTGTGCATGTCATATTCCAGTGTTCAAAGATGTGCTCCTGAAGCATAATACAGTTGAGGAGTCAGGCATTTTGTAAGGTGGTTACTCCACGTAAATTAGCAAAGATATTTAGTCTCTCATTAAAAAACATGCAACAACAACAACAGCAACAAAACTCCAAACAAAAACCAAAAAGCCCAGCTCCTCCCTCAGCAAAAGCCCTTCTTGGAGCCCAAAAGGAATCTGCAGATGTATACCCCCTGCGTGAGAACAAAGTCTTCAGTCAATGGAATGCAATGCTATAAAAACAAATACTACAAAGCCTGGTAACAGGGGGATGTCTCACTTGCATATTTTTTGTGACCATTTTGGTTTGCAGAGAAGGGGGTCCCCAAAGCATGTGAGCCAGCAGGATCTCTTTGTACTAGGTTGCTGTCTGTTTGGCCAGATGTCTTCCCAACAGTGAGGCAGAAAAACCAGAGCTCTTATTAAAATAAGTCAGGGAAAGGAATGGAAAAAAGCATGTGTCCAGTGAAATGAGGCACATTGTGTCCCATCTGATATTTATTAACCCTTGATCAAATGAGCAGTGAGAAATGCACGTCATGCGGAAGTGACCCCGGCTCCCTGGGTTTGGAAGTCAGTGACAAATGTCTGGGAGCAGACCAACATTGAAAAGGTGTGCAGGACACAGAGAGCAGTGTGCTGCACTAGGAGCAGCACCAACAAATGGAGAAGAATTGACTTCAGCTGAGAACCCCCTTTTGCAGGTTTTACACACGTTCTGTCAATGGGATGGGTGTGTAGGATCTTTCCCTGTCCATTTAGTCTACAGCTTTCTAGATGAGATGTGATACATCTCCTGGAAGAACACCACATTTTGTGTAAGCCTTAACAGCAAGCAGTCTAGTGGATAAAATTGGGGAAGTTTTGTCAGATTAAAGCCCAAACATGGGCTCCTTCAAGCCCCAACTCTCAGCTTTTGTAGTAAACCTGCATGATTTTATGCCAGCCTGCTGGGTTCTGTGTAATCACAGTAAGCAATTTTAATTGTCTCCCATTTGTTGTTGCTTAATGTTTTGGCTATCACATCTTTTTGGAACAACCTTTCAATAAAAATGTGTGCTCACAGCATGGACTAAATGCACCCCCTATATTAGAACAATCTTATTTGGGCAAGATACTTTAGCAGGATAGCGGGGAAAAGCAATAGGGCAAGTTGAAGTCAGGGTGTGTGCTGGGGAGGTTGTGGAGCCCTGATTATACTGTAGTCCATCCCTATATAGAGAGGGTTGCACTCCTGGCTTTTGCCTTTGCATGTAGCCTGGTATATTTAACTGCGCAGAAAGACATCAGAATGAGTCTTCCAAATCTTTTCTTCAAAGTACCTCTATCTTTGGTATTTTTGCAGTAATTCTTATATGTTTAATAAACTAGAAACTCAGCTGTTACTAGCAGCAGAGTTAAGCACTACTTATTTGCAACAAAGAGCAAATTTAATTGCTCTGAACGACTGTGTCCATCTCCATAACAAAGGAGCTTTTCAGAGGTCCCTGGCTTTTCATTGCAGCCCTAGAGCTTGGGCGTGTTAGCTGAGGGTAGCGGGACTTCACAGGCAGTCAGATGCACTTTTAGGCTGCCAGGCAGAAAGCCCCAGCAAGCAATGCAATACCCAGCTCCAGCCCAGCTCAGTTCATGGGATCACTCCAGCCCGTATGATGGCTTTAGTAGGATGTGCCTGTGTTATTGATACCGACCGTGCTGCACTGATAGAGGATGGAAAGGTCTGGCTTTTGTTGGGGTGCTGTTCTGATGTCAGTTTGAAATACGCTGAAACGAAAAGTTCCAAAAAGCCGAAGTGCTGTTTTATTGAAGCAGAGGTAGAGAGGGCTGAGACAAGTGAAACTAGATCCTTATGAAGCACTGGAACGTACATGATGTTTCATGCTGAACTGCAATACATTCAGTGACATCAGTGAAGTTTCAGCGCATTACACTACCCAGGAACCCAGAGTACAGTGACAGAAAGCAGGTCATGTCATAAAATGAGTAATCTTAATATGAGACAGTTATCAAGTGAAACTTTTCTATATGCAATTGCTGTCAAAGGCTTTGTTTTCACTTCTGCATTTGTCTGTGTTTTGTACCTCTGCAGTCCATCAGTCTTCCCAGATAAGGATCTAGGCCTGCTTCAATTAACATTAAAATACAGAGGATCAAGCTTTCTGTTATCTGTGTATTTAGAAAGTGAATGTGATGTGAGTTTTGCCCCAAGCTTGTTTTCGGATATGTGGGATTTTCAAAGACTTACCAAACTGGAATCTGAATTTTAAAGCCTTCAGGGAAGGAACCTTGCATTCAGTGCACAGGAGCTCAATGAGCCCAGCTAAGACCAGAAAAATGGTGCTGACACACCACGAGTTCCCACTGTGAAGTAATTTCAGTCTCTGAATACCTATTACAATTAGAAAACTGCACTTTCCCTTTCTGCTTTTTCAGCAATTAGAGCTTCCTCACTAGCAAACTCCCTGAGACTGTCAACAAACAAAGCAAGCCAGCGTCAGGATCCATAAGCAAACTTGACTACTGAATTACGGACCCTTCAGCTTATCTCTCGTGGTGCAGGAGTTACCAGCCTTCCAAATCCAAGTCACCAATAAATGGGCTACGCAACTGCCTGTCTCTGTGCCATCTCCCTCCCTTCCCACCTCACAGGCAAGAGAGAAGCCTTTCCCCTCTGGATTGTCTGTTCTTGAGTTTATGCTTTTAAAAGGCTGTCTCATTTCCCCATAATGTTCCTGTTCCTGAAAAAAGAACCAGATGTTCCCAACTGATCGTGTGTCTAAACCCCAAGGAACCCAGATCTATGACATCACTTTCATCACATGGCAACCAAATGTGATGTCACACCTGAAAAGTTTAGAAAAAATGTGTGATGATGTAATGTGGAAAGTGGTCTGACCTGCAAATGATGCATTTCTGCCTTAGCCACAGCTAATATACATGCAGAGGGAATTGAAGAAAATACCTTGTCAAATAAACTTTGTATAATCCTCTTCCTGAGTTGCTCCAGTGTGGTAATCCTTCCTCCTTCAAGTACCTTGGGTTTAAAGGAAGTGTCGTTGGAAAATGCTTTTCTTTGAGAGAGAAATGCAGTTGACTTAACTTGTTATGTTGGTCACCCACCCTTCCTGAACCCTGGGGAAGTGGCCTGTGCTTTCCTCTTAAAAAAATGAAAGATAAAAACCCACTCTGCAGAAGGTCATGAGTTTGAAAAAGTAAAATAATCTGTGCGTTAAGCCTCAGGGGAAATATAAGTTACTCATAAAAAGCTACAGAGCAAGTTTTGATTAGTTAAGTAATCTGGTACATAGAATTTATTAGAGCTTAAAGCTTTCCTGTGGGACTCCCCTAATAGTACACAAACAGAGTGAAATATCAAAGAAATGCATTTTGTGACAGGCATAGAAAGTTACATTAATCCTGGCCTGCTTAACGCACCTTGGGAAGAGGGATAAATCCTGCCCACTTGTTCCAGCACAGTGGTCCAGTTTTCAGGTTTTTACACATTTGTGTTTCTGATTAATAATCAATGCTTCCAGTGCTCTCAAGCTGTTGCCAAGGAGCACATGGACAAAAAGGAAAACTGCTTCCCTAATAGACTCAAAGATATCAAGCCATTCTGCAAAAAAAGCTCAAATATAAAATAGCAAAGGTCTGTTTTCTCTCATCAGCTTGAGGCCCTTTTTCTTAAGCTTGTCCAGAAAGGGAAATTCACCAGCATTTTTCCTGTGGATCTCTCAGGAAAGCCACAGGTTTTCCAGTGAAGCAGAACCTACTTCTCTTACGCATGCTAAAATCCCAAAGTGATTGTTTCACTGAGCTGATGGATTTAACCAGCATGAAGGCAAACCTGGCGGCACAGGCAAATGGGCACCCATGTATCATCTGCTTTCATAAATAATTTGCCCTTCAGAAAACAGAGGAAAGGAAATGGAGACATAAAACCAGCACTGTGTTCTTTGCCATTGTTTTTAATTTCTCTAAATCTTCTTTTGCAGGTATTCAGGAGGGGAGTCAATGTACCAAGTGTAAAAATAACTGGGCACTGAAGTTCTCCATCATCTTATTATATATTTTATGTGCCCTGTTAACAATCACAGTAGCCATTCTGGGATACAAAGGTATGTATGCATCAAGACCAACTTTTCACTTTCAGACAAACATCCAAGTGCATTTTCACTGACTAGCTGGCCAGGCAATTTGTCACATTTTAGCTTAAATATCAGTATTTGTGTGATGTTGGCTTTTTGTACATGCATAACAACAAACTGCAACCTTAGAATTTCATTTTCAAATAACTATAAAGTTTTGAAACTAGATTAGATATTTGAAAGAGAAGTTAGAACAAAATGATTGTTCCTCCACAATGAAGGAGTACTGGAAAACTCGAAGCTGTGTAACATGTGCAACAGCCAGGAATGTCTTACTAATATTATATTTATCACAGGAGCAAAGTGCGATATCAATATTACCTTGAAATATCTGGAAGAAGAAAAATTGAACGAGGAAGTGTCAATTTATTGACTTATCCACAATGTGTCAATTACAATTGTGGTGAGCAAAGGCACTTAGATGCTTTTAATAGTAATTTCAAAGATTCTGGTAGTTGGGCAACCCAATAAGGGAGAGAATTTAATTTACGCAAGTCATTGGCTGGGCACATTGAAAAACATGGCTTAAAATTCCCATGCATCCTGATCAGTAATTGACTGTAGCTACCTAGGCATTTTTAGGAATGTTTTGATGTAAATACTGCTTCTTGTGCAGTTACAGCTGAAACAAGTACAGTAAATAAGGCGTGAATTTCTGGTAAGAAAAAGAAAATGAACAACATCGTGATCAATAAAACAGGACAGCCCAGCTTGCTGCAGTGAAAACCAAACTAGCTCTAAACTAGCTGTCTATGGCTCTGAGAGCAGCTTCAAAACCCCTCTAAGGAGCTGGGTAAATATTCCTGTGATTAGCACACAGTGCGTTCTGTGCCGCCAACAGCTGCACTCGCAGCAGAGCTGACATCACCTCTGGTCCTTGGCCAGGGAAATAAAAGGAAATTGTAGAAATAGAAAGGGTAAATAATTATTTAAGAGGATTTGGAACAGTTTTGAGTGGGAGAAAATTAAACTATTTGATTCGGATGGAAGATTTATCCAGGGAGAAGAGAGAATGTGGTAGGTAATCCTGTTTCATGATAAAGCAGACAGAATGTGGCAAATCAACATCAAATGTAAAAAAAAAAAAATGCAATGCATCTATGTGAATACATCTCCTGAAGTATATGTAACTGGTCTCTGGAAATCAGATTTGGAGCGACAAAAAACTTTCAGGGATTCAAAAACTTGTTTTGATCTATAATTATAAGATGATTTGGTCATATGGATAGGGGAGGCCTTTTGCAGATATAAATCTCTAAATATCTGCTTACAGAGGATAAGGATGGGATCCTTCCAGACTACAACCCAGCCACTTAACAACTGGGATTTAGCAGAATTTTCCTCAAGATTTTTATATAAGACTATCAGTTCTGGGGCTTACCAGGAGACTCAGACTTCACTCAATATCAGAAACAGCGCATCAAGTTGGAGGGACTGCTGCTCTCCATCTCGCTTTGGCAAATGATTGTGTGTGTGGAGGAAACAATAAGGAAACTGTACAAAAGACTTTGGGAGAAGGAGTTCATCTTCCTCATTTCAATCTAGTTTTCAAGATTCTTTCCCCACGGAGGCCCCAGCACATCTTTTCCCTCTCTTCTTGAGGCTCCATCTTTGCTAAACTCATTTCTAAATCTCCTTTGAGCAGTCGCTCACCAGGGAGGAGTCTTTCTGTCATAGCTATACCAAGTCGCAACTTGGTATAAGGCAAGAATAAAAGAATTTCCTGTGCCACAAATAAATGTGGAAAAGATTAAAAATGGTGGATAATGCATACCTTGCTCACAGACCCTAAGACATTTTGGTGACCACTGATCACTGCTCACCGACTTAGTGACTGCGACATTTGAATGCCAAGGGAAAGATGCAAAGAGACAAAAGTCTTGTTGAATCCAGGGCATCCCTTCTGTAACACCAAGAAACAAATAGTCATATGTCAGGTGTTAATTTTGCCCTTTGTACCTGCAGTTTAAGGGTTTTGTCTTCACGGTGCCTATGTGCTAATTTGCAGGGAAAACACATGTTAGACAAAACCCCAGCTGACAGTACACATTCAAATTAATTACTGCAATATTTTTTTATTATTGAGAAGAAATTTGGCCTTAAAGGAAGAACAAAACTCAGAATAAAAATATAGAGTTCTTGAACTCCTCTCTGTATCAGAGTTTGGTTTGTCTTTTTTATTACAATATTACACTGAGAAAAGGAATTCTGCTGGCATCAGGGATTCTTTCGGTTTCTTAGCTACATTTCCATTATATTTGCCTCCCACATTTATGTTTATAAAGCCCAAAACTACTTTTAAAACTTTAATTTCCTATGTCACATTTAGATATCCTTTGTGATTTAAAACATTAAAACTACTAATCAGTGGATTAAATACAGCAGGCAAAAAAGTAACTCAATGGGAGGCAGAGTCAACAGAGAAAAAACCTCTGAAAAATTACATAGCATATTGGAGAAACCTGAAACCAAAACATGAATGAATAACAAGGAAACAAAACATGAAGGAATAACAAGGCAAGTTGAGAGATGCCTCTCTCAACTTTGAGATGACACATTATTGTTTAAAACACTAATAAAACAATCTGTAGTTTTTTGCACATAGTTTCTTAAATTAAATTAAAAATGCAAAGTTACAATTTTTCTGGCACCAGCCAGTGTCAGATTAGTCTATTGAAAATTAAGGGTCTTCCTGTGACTCGTTCCAGTGAGGGAGGCTCGCATGCTTGCAGCTTGAATTCCTGGTAGTTTTCATTCTCTAGTCAGTCCTTGTGTTTAAGCTTCCTGAGTAATGCCCACCATGACTTTCATCCACTTCTTTTATTTGTCTCCCAGACATAGTTTGCCTGCCATTACCCAGGGCAAACACATCCTGAGATGGCACATTTTGTCATAGTGGCTTAGATGCAGACAGTCCTCCTCACTGTTCTGGTCAGCAACTACTTGAAATTTTGGCTTCCTTTAGAGGATCTTCACCACTTTTTCCACTGTGACCTTGTCAGAAATTTAGATGACAATGAGAGATCTGACAAAGCTGCAAATTTAGGTGAAGCTAACCAAAAGCAAGTGTAAGACACACACAACTTTGCATTTTTAAGAGTGGGCAGACTGTTGGGAACAGCGGAGTGCCCTTTCTAAGGGCTATTACAGCTGGTCTACCTGTTTTGCCTTTTTCTGGAGAAGGTAGAAAGTGGCTCTTCAAGCCTGGGGTGCTCTCCAGAGGTTGACTTCCACTTCTTAGAGTGCTCCACATGTTCACCTACCACTGAAGGCTCCATCCAGAGATGGTGGTGGGAGCTAATACCAGGGAAGAAGACATTCCCAATAACAGGACATCAATCTATATGACCTCTTTTGACATCAAGAGCAACAAAACCAATATTGGCCTCTCTACTCATTCTCTCCAGAGTTCATCCTTTCCACTTGCAGGGCAGTAGCAAGAAAATACATAAGCTACAACTTGCTTTGGGAAGGAGTTTGGGCAGATGACCAAGTCCCCTAGGCCCACAATGTGTTTGACCATGGAGGCTAAGGTCCCACCCCTGTATAAAGCAAATAAATGCCTTGGTTTATCGATGGGATGACATCTTAGCCCTTGAGCTAACCCTGCAGTGCATGTTTGCAGAGACTTCTTTTGTTTCTGCTGCTGGAGCTGGGTAGTTTAAATTTGGCTCTCTCCTCTGCACTTCACATGTCAGGACTGACTTGCCCTTAGGGAGGAAACAGAATTAAAATAAGATAAATGGTTTGCCTAATGTAAGTAATTCTGCACTTCCCCTCAGCTGATTGGGGTAAGTCATTGCAAGTTTAGTATCAAATAGACAAAACCCAATACCTTGGGTATTTGAAAGCAGCCTTCTCTTTCCAGCCCCTCTAAAAGAGGAGCTTCCAGCTAAGTCAGCCCTGCTGATCACTGCTGTCTGGCATTCAGTTACACACTAGAATTAAAAGCTATTACTTTCTGTAGAAAAGAAGCGGCTGGGGATTGAAAGAGCTTTTAGCAGTGCTCATTAGTGATCTTTCAGACACAATCCAGGCATTGCCTTCCCCACATATCATAGCCAGTCATCAATAATACCAGGTTCTGATTGAAGCCATGCTTCCTCAAATTTTTGGGGCATTCCTCACAAAGACTGTTCATAGCTACAGAGCTTCTTTATAGTGTGGGATGGTTTATTTGGATTTTTTTCACTTTGGGCAATGAAAATACCATATGCTGTTATATAATTAATTCTGTTCAGGCTCATCTAACTGCCAGACAACTAGTTATTGATAGGATTGTTACTGTTTTTATTTGCTCTGGACTCTTCAGGGTTATATTTTAACACAGGTTCCCAGTGTTGGATTTTATTCATCCATTAAAACATGCTTGTTATAGGACAGTATAAAATCTCAGTTTTACAAACTTCAGACCCGAATTACAAACTGGCATTCATTGGACAGCAAAAGCAAGAACCTGTATTTTCCTTTAATTACTGATAATATATAATAGTTTGCCAATTCCAAGTGTTTTGCATAACTGGGGGAAAGAGTTGATTACACTAAGTCTGAATTAACAAGATCCATAGGCGATGTGACAGCGCTAGTCAAGGCACAGGTTCAGCAGAAACCCTTGAATTAGGCCCACTTTTAAAATACAGATGATTTCATGAAGTCCCCTCTCAGTGCCCAGAGTGAGCCATGTCCCTCACAGTGACTGTCTGTAGGCAAAGCAGACACAGGCTGAACAAGGAGCTGCCTAGAGCCAGAAGGAAAAGCCAAGTATGGTCCTCACACTCACTGTATGGAATGCATAGGTGTATACATGCATCACTAGAGTGTCAGAAGTAGCTGAAGGACCTTTGCTGATCTGGGCTCCAGCCTGGAAGACAGCTGGACAAGACAAATACAGAATCAACTCTGGATTCATTTAGGAAAAATGGCTTTCAGCATTTTGACAACTTTAATGGGCAGAAGAACCTGTGAAAAATTAGTGCTATAATGGGGAGAAAAATGCTTTCTAAAGCAGAGGGTATTGAGCAACTGTCCCTCTGAAAAAGCAAAACCATTATTGTAGCCTGGGTCTGGTGTTTAGCAAGCAATCTGTCATCATCTCAAATACAGAAAGCCACACTCTGACTGACTTTGCACACACAGTGGAGTCTCTGTTTTACTGGCTTGTCTAAAAAGGAGCAGGCAGGTAATCCACCAAAGGGTGTCTGGTCTCTCTGAAAACCCTGAGACTTTTTCTCTGCTGTAACTCCATTCACATCAGTGGCATTGCATCAGGTAGTCTTGGTCTGTTTTTTCTCATGTTGGTTTTGAGGAAGGAGTAAAAGCCCCCTGTGTAATTGTGGTACCCAGAATCACAAAATCAAAGGCAAGAGTTAATAAAGAAGGAGCACTTGGTGGACTACACTTTAAAGGTCTGGGATTCATGTGGTTGCTGATGAACAGCAAAAGATCCTTCAATTCCACTTCTAGTGAAACCCCAAATCTGTACATAGCAACAACTGTGAGACTATTTCCTAGCTGCAAATCATCTCACAGACAAAAAGTTACTGGTGCCCCCTACCCCACACAGGTTTTACAGAACCTCAAGACGGGGGACACACTGTAATTCTTCTGTTTGAAAGAGAGAGCTGGCACAATAACTCATGTAGCCTCTCCAAGGGTTGTTTCAGACCCATTCTGCTTCCAGTGAGGCAAAAGGACCAAATAATCTCATGATGAGAAGCAATTTCTACCCCTGGTTGTGGCTTGAATGCAAAAGACTATTAGACAAGGTTTGGTGTGAAAGCTGTAGGCTGCCTCTAACCTTGCAAGCATTTCACATTTTTGCACTGGAAACCACCCCAGGCTCTTTATTAGTTGCTCTACTTTTTCCATGCCCCTATTAATTCCATCAAATAATCGAATGTCTCAGTGACAAGAAAATTACTCAGACATTACAAAATAAAGAGCACATCAGCCATAAATCTGCGCTTGCTGAATGACCATTCTTTCAATCTTAATGAGGCAGAATGGTTTCAAGACTATTTTCAGTGATCTGTGCCATTATCAATATGTTTAAAACCCCCAAATAATTTAGTAATTATTATCTCAGTCCTAGGTGGCAACTTTTAATGATTAAAAGGCACAAGAAAAAAAAGTTCTTTTTAAGGAGAAATGGCTCATAGCAAAATAAAAGGAAGTCTTCTTTCACACATCTGAGCCTTTAGCAATCAGTTTGCCTTTGCCACACAGCACTATGCTTCAAGCATGGAAATACTGTTAAAAGAAAAGGACTGCATTCGTGAGGAAAACCCACAAAGAGGGATTTCCTCATTTACGAGAGAGGTTGCTCATGAGCAAAAAAAAAAACATTTAGAGACTGTTGGCAGACTGAAGAACTGGAGGAATTCTGGATCCACCAGCAAACAGGAGCTCATCCTTCTTACATTTCACAGAGCAACAGCAGAGTGTAACAGCAGAAGCAAGGCAATTTTAAGGTGTTTTCTTTTTTTACTGCTTAGTGGTAGTGGTGTGGGGTTTTGTTTGCTTTATTGTTTACTACAATTTTTCATAATTTCCCTTCTTTCCGTAACATACTGTTCTCTTTCCCCTAGTTGTAGAAAAAATGGACAATGTGACAGGTGGCCTGGAAACATCCCACAGAAGATACACAGAGAAGCTCACAGAAGTGGAGAGTGATCTGAAGAAATTAGGTAATCTACACACAAGCAAACTCCTTTCTATTATGGAACTGGGGTGTTCTTCTGGCAGATAGAGGCAGGAAATATGTCTGAAAAATCTCTGCCTATGACAAGATACAGCACTTCTATTCCAATTTCTCAAGTACTTGGGAAAATACTTAAAAATAGTTCAGATCAGCTCTACTTAGGAGAGCATTTTAAGCATACTACAAAATTTACAGTTCCCACTGAAGTCACTCTGAAAGCATTTATACTTAAGTAAACAGACACTTAAAGGTTGTCCTCAGGAGAAAATCTTCTCTGAGGCAGAGATGTAAACCATAGCAGAAGCTGTTCCACTGCACAAGAGATTCTATATAAAATGAAAATCTGTCACCCAGTCATCCTCATGCTGTTTTAGCAATTAAGATTCAAAGCTGAAGGCCATTTTACAAGGTACACAAATAATCAGCTATTCAAAATTCTTATGTCTGAGGCAAGTGGATTACTTCCATAAAATGCTTCTTGATCATCTCAGGGAATAGAGGACATAAGATTGTTATCAGTTCATGTCTCCCAAGTGCTATCAGAGTTCTCAATTTGTAGGAAGATGGGGGGGAAAAAAATCATGGATAAAGATTCTACTCTCTAAGTGTACATTTTTACCTTTCTTCCTATACATAGACCTACAGTTTATATGATTTCTGTATAAATATTAATATATGTGCATGTGCTTCTTGAAATAAATTTTGTTTAACTTCATAAATCTTATATTAGACATGTATTTCTAGGAAAAATTACTGGCTTGCAGCTTGATTATAAATTTTTACAACTTCTTCCCCTAAAAAGAGCTGGCTTCTAAAGTATTCACACACTGCATTTCATTCAAAGACATGGGGTAATTTAGTGACATGTTCTTTTACTGACACTTACACAGAAGTAACGGTTACAACCTTTTGAGTTATATTTGAGTTATTCTATTATGCTGATTAAATTTTCACTACATGAAGCACCTTTGATCCATTCACACCCACACATTTCTACACGCTGCTGGGTGGATGGCCAGTGAGATGCTCGGCTCCATCAGTTCCCATTTAAGTGGACTTGCCACGGAGGAAGTTAGGAAACAGCTTGTGTAGGACATAAAGGTAAGAAAACTGCTGTGGGGCCAGAAGGATAACGGTGTGTGGTGAATGGAAGACAGGCCTTCAGGGATTAGCTGGATCTGGAGCTGGCAGCTGTCAGAGCTGTGTGAGGAACGCGGTATCACTTGAGCTAGAGCCAAGAGGTAAACACAGAGTCAGAGCTGAGAAGATCCTGGAGTGAGACAAGGGGCAGGGAGAGGAACCGTGCTCAGGAAGATGTCCATCCACGAAAGACTCCATAAACACTTCAGGCTGAAGTCTCACAAGCCACCATTTGATGTTTGCCATCGTAACTCATTCAATCACACCAGACAAAAGCTCCATACACAGCTGTATTCACTGTAGTTTATGAAAACCATACTGCTCTCTTGGCATCCTCTGAAATGATAGACTTCAGACTGCATAATTCATAAATATAGCTACACTTAGATGAGGACAAAAATATATGGACTGTGAGTAGGAGAGCAAAGCAACTGAGGTCAAGCAAGGGAATCTTCCCTGAGAGCAAGTGTTGACTGCTTATTTCCTTGCTTTCTATGTCCTGGCTTATAGGCTGTGCAGCCTCAAATGCTTTATCATACTCAGACAAGCTTCAAGAAGTATTCCATAGAGCAATGTAAGCAAGAGCAGAGATGTTCCTCAAAGATTAAAGGTTTTGCCTTCCTCAAACTCAGAACATGAGGAAACAATAATGGCAAAATAAATGCCATTAAAAGCAACAGTAATATATTAGAGAGAAAACCAGAAATACTTCATATTCTGACATATCTGAAGTAGCCTGCTAGCAAAGCTTTTGTCTCTAACCCAGATTGTTTTAAAATAAGTACTAGAATGTTTTTAAAACTAAATACAAGGTTTTAAAAAATTGAACTATATGTACTAAATCACGATGAAGGTATACCACCTGCAACAAAAAGGAGGAAGAAAACATGAACATCTAAAATAAACTTTTGAGCTTTCAGCAAAATCCAGTTGTAACTTCAAAACCTACACTTGCTAATACCTGTATAATGTTTGGAATTCTGTTTACCAATCAGTTTTCATTCAAAACACAGCATTACTTGACTGCATATACTCATCAGTTTCTAACCATAGTTTTTCCTGTACATGACAGAATCACCATTTTGTTTTCCTCAGCAAGACAGAAGGTCTTAATTGATACCTCTTTGCTTTTTTTCTCTTGCCTAGTGGCAGAACTTTGCTTAGTGGTTTCTCTTTTCTGGAAAAGATAGCATAGAAGTTCTATTGAACAGTTTGACAACCTGACTGTACTTAAAATACACTGTGCTGTTTTATACTTTATTTAAAATAAACTCTCATCCTAAAGCCTTTGATTTTTTTTTTTTTTCCTGTACAACAGATGACCAAGCTGGACAAAAAGCTTTGAATACTAACACTGAACTGTCCAGCTTCAGATCTGACATTCTGGCTCTTCGTCAGCAGCTTCATGACATTGCAGAGAAAACTACCAGAAACAAAGATACACTAGAGAAGCTGCAGGAGTCTGGAAATGCATTAGATGATAGACAGAATCAAATGAAAAGTGCCTTGGATAGTAACTCTTTAATGATCATCAGTGTCAATAAGACTCTTCAGGCATATACTGGCTATATCAACAATCTTCAACAAGACACAAGTAATATCCAAGCAAACCTGCAAAGCCAAGTGCATTCTCATAATGTGGTCATCATGAACCTGAACAACTTAAACCTGACTCAAATACAGCAAAGAAATCTTATCAGTGCCCTGCAGAAGTCAATGGAAGACACAAGCTTGGCTATTCTAAGAATCAAAAATGACTTTCAAAATCTGCAGCAGGTTGTCCTTCAGGCCCGGAAGGACACTGACTGGCTTAAGGAGAAAGTACAAAATTTACAGACTCTGGCTGCCAACAATTCAGCAATGGCAAAAGCTAACAATGATACACTTGAAGACATGAACAATCAGCTCAGCTCCTTCAGTGGGCAGATGGAGAACATCACCACAATTGCCCAAGCCAATGAACAAAATCTAAAGGATCTCCAGGAACAACACAGAGGGTATGAAAACAGAACTGCTGCCAGATTCAGCCATCTAGAAGAAAGGTTCCAGGTCTTTGAAACCGATATAGTCAACATCATTAGCAACATCAGCTACACTGCTCATCATCTACGGACACTGACGAGCAATCTCAATGAGGTCAGGACAACTTGTACAGACACCCTAAGTAAACACTCAGATGAGCTGATTTTTATGAACAGCACACTAGCCAATATTCGCATAGACTCTGCATCTCTCAAGGTGCAACAGGATTTGATGAGGTCAAGGTTAGATGTTGAAGTTGCCAATTTGTCAGTAATCATGGAAGAAATGAAGCTGGTAGACTCCAAACATGGCCAGCTCATCAAGAACTTCACTATCCTACAAGGTATGCAGTTTCCCTAATGATGTCTATGCTGAGTTCCTGCTTGCATTAATTCTTTAGTTCTGTGGAAGTTAGTGCATGCTGGTACATGCACTGAGTCCTGGGATTTTCCATTATCTAATCCTAAACTTTGGAAATGTATGTGTAGCTTGAATTTTCCTTACTAATTTTTCTATGCCTTCTTTACATAGCTAAAATGGGGATGTTAGGAAAGAAGGTTCTGACTTAGCAAAATTTTATTCTGTCCAACTGACTGTCTGGATCTGCTTTTGATTTAGTTTCTAAAATAAGCGAATGAAGGTGTGGAACCCCAAGAAACCAATCCCCGCTAAGGAGGAAATGGCTAAAAAATATATGTTGGACTAGTCCCAGAAAGGTCCACCCTTACTGAAAAACAAGTTGCTATTTCACTTTAAGCCAATTGATAGTCTGCCAGAAAACATCCTACTTTGCTTAGTTTTTAATCCTGGGATATTTTATTTTCTCCAGAAATAAATGGCATCAGGTTTAGGAGGTTTCTCCTAGCCAAGTATTATCCCAAATGAAAAGAACACTCATATTTCCAAACTGATGTGAACCAGTCAGGCCTAAAACTCTAGTCACAAATACAAATGCATTGCTCAAAATAAACTAAGGCTGCATTAGAGCCAAGATTGCATGTTAGTAACCTTAACCATTCTCATTTCAACCAGGCCTAAATGATTCCAGCTTGGGAATTTATCTCTGGAGGAGTTTAAATTATGTAGATTGGTGCCAAGGGTGGGAAGGTATTGACAGGGGATTTGCTCATCCATGATCAGGATCCAAAATTGTTTTCTTGTTTATTGCTGTCACAGTATTGCCATTTCCTGTCGTGGGTTATTGTCTGTCTTGTCATAACTGGCCAATCAGCAGCTTCTGGTCCTTCCTGCAGTCGGCCTATTGCTCACTATCTATTGTTGTGTTTCTTTTTGACATCCCGTTATAACAAACCGGGTCAGGAGAAAAAGTCCTGAGGTCTGAGAGCAGAGAGATGATACTAGAAAGAAAAGGGAGTGTGGCAGAGTGAGGGGATGGGATCACCAACACATAGGACTAGTGCATCAAGAGCGCAGAGTGTGCCTTGGCTGGCCACCTGGGGTGTCACAGTGGTGTCACTGTCTGGCTCACATGACTAGGTGCATCAGAGTATTTTCTTCTGTACCCTGTTTTTTGTGGAGGTTGAGGAAAGAGCAACAGTATATAGGACCTGGAAGGCAGCTGCACTGTTACATGCACTGGTGGGAACAGCTGTTAGCTCAGTTTCTGCATTCTTAAATATCCAGTGTTGCTGGTCTAAATTGTATTAAACAAGGGCCCTACGTGGGTTTTTTTTCTTGTTTTCTGTGCATATCCCCACTTTGCATGCTTACATTGTTTCAGGCCCTCCTGGTCCAAGGGGACCTAAAGGTGACAGAGGCCCTCAAGGTTCTCTTGGCCCTGCTGGCCTAAAAGGACCAAAAGGAGAGAAAGGAGAGCCCGGACCGCCAGGACCTGCAGGTGAGAAGGGCCCACCTGGGCCAGCAGGACCACCAGGAGAAAAAGGAGGGAAAGGTTCAAGAGGATCACCTGGTTCCAAAGGCCAGAGAGGTTCTCCTGGCAAGACGGGTCTGCCAGGACCAAGTGGAGACCCAGGGCCACCAGGTCCACCAGGCAAGGATGGTCCACCGGGGCCTCAAGGCCCACCAGGATTTCAAGGCCTTCAAGGAACTGTGGGAGAGCCAGGAGTACCAGGACCTCGAGGACTACCTGGACTACCTGGAGTCCCTGGGCTGCCTGGTCCAAAGGGCCCACCAGGCCCCCCAGGGCCGCCAGGTCCAGGGATGCCAATGGCACTACAAAGTGAACCTACGTCCGTACCTGAAGCTAATGGTAAGCCATCAACACACTGCATGCCATTGATGGGTATTGGTTCCTCCATTTATTATTGGCCCTATTATTGGCCTGTTGAGTTACCAATAACAGGCTTAACACAAAAAAATTAATATCATAGGTTGTTCTCCCCATTGGAAGAACTATACAGAGAAGTGCTACTACTTTTCAATTGAAAGAGAAATTTTCGAAGAGGCAAAGTTATTCTGTGAAGACAAAGCATCGCGCTTGGTCATCATCAACAACAAAGAGGAACAGGTAATTACTTTCTGTTTTTCAAGGAAAGAGTTGTTTAACATGTGGGAACCAGAAGGGTAAGTGGGAAGCTGAGAGCATTGTGAATTCATATAGTAGAAGTAGACATGGTTATTGACTCATTAGAATTTTGTCCACCCTCTGCCTGATCAGCACCTTTTCCATGTGCAGAAGGGCAGTGTGAGTAAAGGTGGTGCTCACCCTGAAGGTGGTGAACACAGAGCTGTCAGAAAGACTGCTGAGAATTGGAGGAGTTTTGAACCTTTAAAGATGGAATCCATTATGCCTTGTATACTATCAAAAAAATTTTTTTTTGCATCAGTGAATATAATTTAATTTTAAGTTGGCTGATTTAATACATGCAGCCTAGGACTACTGTGACACAAAAGTATTTTTAATCTGACCATAAATCTAACTATACTTTTAATACTTTTCATCATAGCAGTGGGGTTGTCAAGATACAACTTCTTACTCTTTGGGATTTTTTCAATTTGTATCTTTAAGACATTACCTGTGATTTTACATCAAACACATTTTCATGACTAGCTCTCCCTACCTCACATGTAAACACGACAATGGATTCTAATTTGGGAAGGGGTCCCAAGGCCAGCTACTGAAACATATCTTCAACTTAGAAAAATGTCTCTGGCCCTTCCTATTCTGATAACAAGATGCTCATGAAACCAGTGTATCTTACTAACTTCAAAGACAGTTGTCCTTGTTATGGACTAAGATCTTTCTTTCACAGCAATGGATAAAAAAGCAGATTTTTGGGAAAGGCAGCTTCTGGATTGGGCTAACGGATTCAGAAAAGGAAAATGAATGGAGATGGCTGGATGGATCCTTACCAGTTTACACGTACGTAAATAAAAACCAATGCTACCACTCTTGCTGACACTCCTAAAAGCAGCAGCTGGAAATTATCCAGTGAATCCAGATGGTTGTAGATGCCAATAATTTAATTTGTTACTGAGGGCGCTAGGTTTTTTTCTCTCTCCCTTCTCCATGCACAAGGCTTCCTTTCCTTGCCAGGAAGAAAGCTGAATGTTGAATGAAAGAATCACAGAACTACGCAGCACAGTGTTTCTTGCCAAAACGTTCGCTCCTGACTTTTATTACGAAGTTGAGATGGAAAGCACAGACAGTTTTAATGTCTTGATTTGAATTTTCCTTATTTGCATTACAACTGGCTATAAATAGAGTACTCGTTCTGATAAAAAATGACCAGTCTTTAGATAAAGCCCAAATCCGAGTGGAAAGCATTAAACATAAGGAAAATTAGGGTGTCTATGCTTTGGCCAGCTGAGAACTGAATTGGCGGTTCTCCAGGAATCCTAGGGCTACACCTAATTTGTCCTAAATGGAACAGATTGCAACCACCCAAACTTCTAATACTGAGGAGTAGACTAAAGAGTTTATAGAGCTGAGCATGCTGTGCTTCAGAAAAACAGGCTACAGCCAGTCAGATTTTACAAAGTGATTAGCTGTGATCTCATTGGTGTTCATTTAGATTAAAAACATGGAAAAAGTCAGATGCATTTCAAATGAGCCGTAATATTTTCCCTTTTTCTCCCTTCCCGTTTTCATCTTTCTTCCTCTTTATGGCAGCACTGTGACTGATTCCCACTTCAGGCACTGCTTTTAGTAGATTTCCACTACACCACGGTTTTAGGTGCTCTGTCATAACCTCAGAGCTGTTGGTTACAGATTTTTGGAGTATTTCATTACTTCTGGAAAGCTGTGTGTCCTCCCAGGTGCCTGGTTGGATGCTCTGTGTCAGGCAGGAATGTTTTTTAGCTAAGCATGTACTGTGTCAGCCAGCAATCACAAGCTCCCTTCAACAACCTGTTTCTTCAGGGAAATGGAGCTTTTAAGTCCTGAGTTTGGAAGCATTTCTCACTCTTTAAACAAAAACAGGATGAGGAAACACTTGCTACAAGATTTTTTACTTGCTGTGTTCAATTTCGCCATCCAAGCTAATGATCTCAAAAGATGCATGTAATATACTATGTACATTCCTCCTAAGTTAAAGAATTCCCCTTCCATCTGAGCATGTGTCCCTGAAACACAGGGATCTTTGCTGTTTCTCCCGAGGTGCCACCTTGGTGCAGTCAGAGGTCTGAATGCCTCTGCAGTGAGCAAGAGCAGGGTGTTACCATCTTGTTAGTGCCTTTGAGCCTGGGGGCTCTTCTTAGTCCCATCTGCCAGCAGGAACGTGGTGTACAGGTTTTGCAGGCTTGGAGCAAAGCACATGGAGCATGGAGCACTCCCACTGTGTGTGCATGTACGCTCCGAAACTAAAATAAAGTTTGTTGGTCTAAATTTAGGTCTCTGAGTTTTGGCAGCCCGAGGCCGAATAGATTCCCTTCTCGGTCATACATCTGTTTTCCATTTTCAGCAAGAGTCATGTATTGTTTGTTTCAATGTGTATTTCCCGTTCAGAACAGATCTCATGATGTTTTCGTTACTTTTTTGCGGTGAAAACCTGCCATGTGTGCTGTGTTGTACAATCATCTCTCTTGCTTTTTGGTTGAAAGAAACTGGAAAACCGGGCAGCCTGATAACTGGAGTCACGGGCACGGGCCAGGGGAAGATTGTGCCGGGTTGATCTATGCTGGGCTCTGGAATGACTTCTACTGTGAAGATGTTAACAATTTCATTTGTGAAAAAGACATGGACAAAGGTAAGCAAGGCCCTTGGTTTGATTATTTCATCTTGCCCACAGTAAATGTTCCACAGACAGAGGTGAGATCTCAGCTAAATAATATGGCAGTGCCTTATTGAGGAAGAGGGGGAACCATGTGTGGAGCACTTCTATTCAGATCCAGATGCAGGTGCTGGATTTAATGCACTCAGAAAATCAGCCTCAAAGCTGTCTATAGCCAAGGCATGTTGTGCATCTTGACCATCTTCTGTAGACTTTAAACATGCCTAAAATTTTGGGCATGATTTGGCACATGCTCCAGATCCTATCCACACTGGAAGCTGTTTTTATAGGCTTAGTGGCCACACAACAGGGAAAGCTGGCCTTAGGGTGGCTCAGGCACCAGCCTTTAAAAACCAAAAAGGATCTGTTTTGAAAGTTTGTGTAACAGGAGGCACTTGGTGACTGCTAAGGAGGTCTTAAAATCCCCATCACTGCCAGGAGATGGCCCATGGGACTGAGAAGCTGGGTCCACAGGCCGTAAGCAACTCATCTGTTGCAGCTGGAGCGAAGGACTCACAAACTGCCAGTGTGGCCCAGCAGGCAGGCAGGTGTTTGCCACAGGGCATCTCTTCCTGTTGACACAGGCATTTCTGCAGGAGCAGAGGGCAGGTGGTTCCCAGGGCTGCTTAGAGCCCAGCCCCACCATCACAGAACATGGTCAGAGCTGGTGTTTGTGTTCGTGGTGGGGCTCTGCCTGAAACATTATCTCCTCCATACAACCTGTTTAAACATTGCATTGCCAAGGGTGCCTGGCTGCTCCAGTTGGAAACTTGTCGGCTGAATGTCAGTGAAGGCAGACATAAATGTCAGCTAGAGCCAAAATTACATCCCATCCATAGTCCCCTAAGACAAAACAAAACAAAGTGCTGAACAAGCTTTGTGTGTGTATAACTCTGTTTGGATGTCCAGAGTGAAGGACTGTGTGTAAGTAACAATATAATTTTCCCTGGTTTTCCTCCATACACTTGTTATTTTAAGAAAACTTCATGGTTTACAAATATTTGTCCTCCAGGACTTACAGGATCTGAATATGAGTCTGCCTAAAATTTTATGTACCTTGATCTCTGTAAGTTTTCTTTTTGGAAATATGTTTAATCTTCACAGGCTTTTTACAAGGTTTTTTTTCTCTTTTTTTTTTCTTTTTTTCCTCTCATACTGTAGGGCAAATATTTGGAGTGTAATAGGCTGTGACTTTACAGATACCTACATATTACAGAAATTTACATAAAGAAGAAGAAAATCCTGGGAGAGAGCAGCATTGACTTCCAAAACTGAAAAAAATATGAACAAAGAAAAAAAGCAAGCACTGAAAACTGGTTTAAAAGCATAACGGAATTCAGCAGTAACTCTTCTCCAGCATCCTGTAATTATTTAAGGCCTTGCAACCCACAGCATTGGGAAATACTGTTGGACTAATTCTGGTTTAGATTTTCTTCCCAACCAGTAACCATGTCCATAAGCAACTTGTGTCTCCTGAGAAAAGACATTCTGTCAATCTGAGTAAGACCGTTGGTCACTCATATACAAAAACATGCAAAGCAACTGTGTAAACAGTTGTTTCATTTGCTAAAATCCCAAATGTAGGAAAATTATACAGATACACGAATATATAGATTTTATATAAATATATATATATAGTCCAACTCTTATCAATAATATGGAATATACTTTTAAGAGCTTTTAAAACTTTGTATTTTTGTACAAAATATTTGCTTTTTACAATTGTTCTCTTTTTTACTGACTTTTTTTACAAATATAGTGCACAGGGGCCAAAGAAAACAATAAAGGTACTAATAATTCATTAAGGTTTGCTGTCAGGCCTAGCTCAGCTATAGAGAAATATTTTTCCAGTTAGAAATATTTGTATTTTCCCAGATGATTTGTTCTGTTTAAATAACTTTTAAAGCAGATTTTAGATAGTGTTTTCCTTACTGTATGCAGTCCTGACTGCATATGTAACAATTAAGTTGACTAAGGACTAGATACTCGTTATAGCTCTGATCACAGCCAGTGTTCCATCAGGGTGCTATGCAAAGACCATGATAATAAAAGCTTTTCCTTCCTTCCTTCCTTCCTTCCTTCCTTCCTTCCTTCCTTCCTTCCTTGCCTGCCTGCCTTCCCTGCCTGCCTTCCTACCTATGTGCCATCCTGCCATCCTACCATCCTACCATCCTTCCACTCCTGAGAAAATGCCATGGAAGCAAATCTCCAACATGTAAGAATGATTTTTAATGTTTTCATTCCTGTTCCCTTCTCGTAAGGAATTCTACCCCAATAGGTGTGACACATGCTGCAGGTCAAGCCCAGGTGGGAGACTTTATGAAAAGAGAAACAAAGGAGCTGCACACACTGAAATATGTTTGTTTTTAAGACAGATTTCAAGGTTTGGTAGGAAAAACATGCCACACTCAGAAGAGTCTAATAAAGTTGCACTTCTCTGAAGTGCTTTGTAAATCGATCTCTCTGTTTTCTTGGACCTGTACTTCTCTCCCAAACAAAGTAGAAAATAAAATATGCTGCAAAATAGAAAGAGATGATATCATTACCCAGCCAGTTTCCTCCACAGTCCCATGAGCCGTTGTCTAGGCAGCAGTGTTGCTTATCAGGAATTTTAAAAATTAGCGGTTAAATTCATTAGCAGAAACCCTGGTATCTGTTCCCAGTTTTTATAGTCTTTGCATGGCCACATGCCATACAATGAAGGAAGTTGTTCTGGTTCCTTGGGAAGGAGAACCGTTTTTCCATTGCCTCCTGACCTGCCATTTACCTTGGCTGAATGCAGATAAGTTTGTTGAAATACTCCAGCTCTGTTGGAAAGACAGAAGATTTTGCACTTTTGTACTTTTCAAATATTTCTCCTAAGACCAACCAATTAAAGACTGCTGCTTCCCTACATCTCAACACTCCCTCCAGTGGTTTAAATTTAACTATAACTGTCTTTAAAAAGACACAAAATGTTACATTTGGGAATCTGTCCTGTGGGTACAAATTACGCTTGAGACAGGAACAACACAAAAATTGCATATGCTTAATTAAAAGTGAAAGGTCTGTGTATTACAGCTGCAGAAACCATGTGTCACCATCTTGGAGGCAGGGCTTTTCTTCAGACAGTCTGGATTTTGTGAGACTTTTCTTTTGGCTTTTTCATAAGGTTTTGAATACATCTTGATTCTGCCATTCATTCTATTGTGCTGTACCTGGGAGTTCTGTGTAGACACATATAGTGTTTACATATATATTTATACTGAGTCTGTGGAGGTAATGTTAAATGGCTATTTTTGGATAATGAGGTACAAAACTATTATTTTGCATGCCCAGAGAGCCTCATAAACCCTGGTGAGTGAAGTCTTGCTGAGCCACACTGAAGTAGAAGCACTTTGTTTTGAATGCTGGCTTATTTGGCTGAAATAAGCCCATTTCGAGCATCTGCCACATTAAATTACATTCTTCATGCTTTTTACTGGAGTCCCAGACTTCTGTCACCAAAAGAAGTGAATGAGAAACCTCTATTTAAGCCCAAGCTGTATTTCTTCCTTGCCCAGATTTCATTCTTCTCTTCCTTCAGCAGTAGCAGCGATGGCACACACAGGAGATCAGATTATCCAAGAGTTATCTAGTGTCCTCCAGTCAGAGGAATGACATGCTAAGGACCCTGGAAAATGAAACATGACTGGGCTCACACCCTCTGTTCACACCCTTGAATCAAAGACTGCAGCTTTGCAAAACTGGATGAAGAGGGATGCTGCAGTTGCAGCAGCCTGGTGTGTCCAGTCATCCTTAAAACACGGCCTGAGCAGCCAGGCAGGCCGAGACAGAACATCCTTTTGACCTGGTATTCCTGCAGGAAGGAAACAGAGGTGTCCAATGGCAACAATGATTGAAATCACTGAGAGGACCAAGACAGTGTTAAGACAGATCAGGAACCTGTCACAGAAAGGAGAGATTGGCAGGAATGCAAGCAGGATACCAGAATGGGCCAAGAAATTGTCATGAAGGTCAGAGCTGCCACTCTTTCAAGGGAAAGCTTCCCCATCAAATCTTTCTGTATTATTTGAGTAATAATGCAGGTTGTATGAAAGTTTTAAGTGATAGGAAATTATTTTGTCCCAGCTCAGGTTTTGACTTTACTTCTTATGCACAAATATTGTAACTTGTCATACTGAGCACACATTCCCATCATCTTTTGTCTTGTTTTACATCAAATTAAATGCAAGTTCACATACCCTGGCAAGCACTGGGACTGTTGGAAGAAAGAGAGGGAAAGGCAGAGAAGGTATAAAGTCATTGTGATTTAAATTCAGTGTTGGATTTCTTAATGTCATTTCTGACTTGTTGCATTAATTTATTTGGAAATGCCTTCAGCTGATTAGAGCTTATGAATCTTGACATCTCATCCCCTTTGTTGTCTATAATTAATACTTGCAAATGTTCCAATAAAGGAATCACTAAGCGGAGACATGGAAATGAATGTTGTTCACTCTGTGCATGTGTGTGTATCCAGGAGGGATGTGGAGATCAGAGAGATGTGAAGCCAGCAGCATTCATAGGTATTAAAAATCAAACTGGTGAATTTTTTTTCCATTAAAGCCTTCCTTCTCACACCATCCTAGTTCTAAGCATGACTGTGTCTATCTTTGTGCCATGATTGCAGTTTTAGTGCCTTGTTCTTGCAACACGTAGGTGCTAGGAGCATGGCTTTGAAGGTCTGAGCTGAACAAGGTCTTTAAGAAGGGCTGAAGAAGCAAGAACGCCCTTGTGCTCCCCTGTGCTGCTGACTGTCCCAGCACACCAAACACCTCAGTCAGGCCCCCAGGTGAAGGATGTCCTGAGCTGGGTGGCATCAGTCCCACATTTGCCATTCTGATGTCTGGCTTAAATTGGCTGTTTATAGTGGCTGATCTGGTCTTGCTGCTCCTCTCAGATGGCTGACCTCCTCTCTTAATTTTCTGTTCCTGGCAAGTAGCTACTCTGTTTTTAGCAAGCAGCAGGAATTGGTGTGTGATCGCTGGAAGGCTGGTCAAAGGGCAGCCGCTGGCTGGGGGAGGAAGCTGCTTGGCGGGGAGCAAAGGTGGCCGAGCACATTCACGTGTGAGAAAGCAAACCCACTTTTCCCAGAGCACAGCGGCTCACACAACCGTGGCGTCCAAAGGGAACAAAATGTCTCCAGCCCCAGCCCCCAGGCTTGCTTGTTTTCCACCCCTCATTCTGAGGGTGTCTGTGCACCCTGGAGATGCTGGCTGCTCCGTGAATGCCCGGCTGTCCCCGGAGCAGCTCTGCCTGCCATGTGCAGGTGCCAGGCCTCACACAGGGAGAGCTCAGCACTGGCACAGCCACCCCTGCCTGCCACTGTCCCCACTGGCACAGCCACCCCTGCCTGCCACTGTCCCCACTGGCACAGCCACCCCTGCCTGCCACTGTCCCCACTGGCACAGCCACCCCTGCCTGCCACTGTCCCCACTGGCACAGCCACCCCTGCCTGCCACTGTCCCCACTGGCACAGCCACCCCTGCCTGCCACTGTCCCCACTGGCACAGCCCGGTGTCCCCAGGCCTTGGGCAGGAGCAGGAGGAGGAAATTCCCGGTGCTCACTCGCACTCACAGGTAACGTGGGCATTTCTAAATGGGATGGCACGGTGCCTTATGGACAAAACCCTTGCTCCCCAGAAGCCAGGCCTTCCTAAAACCAGATCCTTTTTGCTCATTCACCATCTCCAACGCATTTTTTCCATGCTGTTTAGTGGAAAAAAAAAAAAAAGTGGCTAAATTTTTTTTTTGAAAGTTCTCATGTGTTTTCTTTCAAATGGTGGAAGACGTTTGTTTTTTCTTTCCATCTGGCTCAGAGATGAAAAAAACATTCTTTGATTTCTTTTTCAAAATAAATTCAGTGTAACACTCCAAAGTTTGTGTCAAGATGTTTGGGTTTTTTTAGACAAAAACAATAAAAGAAAATTACTAGGCAAATAATTCTCTTTTTAGAGAAGATCTTGCATGCCATGAGGATTTTCTTACCCAGGAAACTTCCCAGAGGCGTATAAGTATTGCCAGCCCCATTTTGTAACTGGAGGAAAGAGGGGATTTTCAAGAATGTGATTCATTTTGATGTCTCAGTTTTGGGGATTTTGTTTCTGTGTATTGGGGAGGTGATTTTTAGAAGTGACTTTTTCTGGTGAAACCAACATTGGCATAGAGCAAGTTATTTTTCATACACCTCAGTGACAGGCCCCCAGGTTTCAGTGCTATTAAATTAAATTTAATTAAACAGAATGGTGCCCTTTCCCCATCACCATGCATATGGGAGGCAGCTATTTCTGCTGCTATTTTGGAGAGGAGAGCTCAGTGTGATCACAGCAAAGCAACATCAGCACAGTAGAGCAATGTCCTGTGTGGGTAAGAGTTAATACATGACACTGAACTACCAAGAGACCCCTTGATCAGAAACAGGAAGGTTAAAGGGCTGCTGAGACCTTTAACTCCTCTGCAGCCCAACTTCAACAAATCTTCCAAAAAACATACCAAGTTATACTTTAAAAATACTTAGGGGTTGCTTTGCCTCTTTAATAATTTTGGCTGGTCTTCAATCACTTTATTAGGAGTCTTCTTTAATAACCAGTGTGAATGCAATTATGTCCGGTTTAGACACTTTTGTTCTGGTTCCAGTGCCATCCTTTAGATTAAATAGCATCTCTCCTGGGATCATCAAGTAATTGCAGTGGTCAGTGTGGAGCCATTCATCTTGAGACACAGTAAGGGGTGGTTGGGAACAAACACATTGCTCTGACCAGCTGGGGAGCCCTGATGACAGAGCCTGGCTGTGATCCCACCCGCCAGCCCCACAAGGGATTGTCTGAGGACACTCTGGGCATCTTGCTGAATGGTGGAAGTTTCCAAACTCTTTTTTGTTAGTGTTGCAAGAGGACAGACAGCAACAAAATGGGTATAAAGATGGTTTCCTGCTGAATTAGACGAGGTTACAAGTGCTTGGCTTTTTATTAGGCAGTGACACATTTTATAAAGCATTTGAAAAATCAGTCTGTATGTCTGAGCTTAAGCACACTTATTCTGGGTTTGCACCAGAGCAGAATCTAAATTCAGGTCATACTTAGGCCCTTGATCTTTAAGAAATTAAAATCTCCAATTCAGAGATTAGCATGTGACTTCTGCTTTTTCTATCTGTCCTGCCAAGGCACAAATCCACAGCTCAGGCATCCGTGTGATTCCAGGCTCTAAGGATTGCTTTCAAACTCCCCATATTTGCAGTCATGCTCCTGCCAGGCCTGCCAGAGGTCCTGCTGATGGAAGTTGCAAGTCTGAAATGTGACTTTGGAAGAATTTTGTTCAGGAATCCCTTTCACTCAGAATTCTGGGCATATTGCAAAGATGACATTTCCTTAATTCCATCTCTATTACCCAGACTCATATAAAACAGATGACGAATTATTTTTCTGAATGGCAACAATGTATTTTTGTCCACTTTTTTTTTTCTGTCAAAATAAAAGCCTGAAAGTGGAAATCAGACAAAGCATCCTTGGCATTGCAGTATCCCACTGTAGCAGGCAAATAACGTTCCTGGATTATTGCCTGTGAGAACAGCACGAACTGCTATCTGAACAACAGACAGCTTCATGCTATCTGCTTGTGGAAGCAAACTTAACTACAGGCACAGCCTTGTCCATCTTCTGACAGACTGGGGCAACGCTGCAAGACTGCTGTGTTCCAAAGAAACTGTAGGAGATAAGAGAGAAAAAATAGAGAAGAGTTGATGACAGAGGCTGAATAGAGAAAAATAGAGCTAGGGAGTAGAAGAGGAAAATACAGAGAATGACTGAGGAGGATAATGAACCCTGATGTTCTCATCGTGGTTTCTAGTAAGATCAACCACAGAGGAGCTCTCTTCTCAGAAACAACATAACAGGGCAGTGCTGTAGTTCTCGTAATTCCCATTTTCATCTGTGAAAAGAACACATCCTTGCCTTGCAAGAGAAGCCTGTCATTCAGTTGGTGCCTGAAGTCATGTAATACTTTCCCAGCACAAAAAAAATTCCTGACGGCTCCAGGTCTTCTGGGAGCTGGGTTGAGGCTTTTGTTTTCATGGTTGGTTAGTTTTTCCTATGTGTCCTTTTCCTCCTACATAAGTTTTGAAACACAGAATATTTTCTAGTTTTCCATCTGTATTAGAAGTACAGAGCTGAACTTTGGAAGAAAGATTAAAAGCAAGAACATACATTAGGTCTCCAAGCAACAAAACACTGCAATGAAAAATACGACCACAGCAGTACTTGGACTCACAGCTCCTGTTTCTATACTAAATTGTCATTGGTATCGACATTTGAACAGGTGCACTTCATGGAAAGTCAAACAAGCATCTTTAATAAACAAACAGATGCAGAAATGTACAGATGCTGAAAAAGAGGATACAAAAATGAGGTACTTTTGTTTTAAAAAACAGACAAGTGTTGGATTTGAAGACCAGAGACACTTCAATTTCAAACACCCTTCAATTTGCTTTAAAGGTAGCATTTTTAAATGACCGACCACATGTTTTCCCCAATTTTGAATTTTCAGATGCAAAACTCAGGGACTCTTAGCAATCACTAGCTGGTGATTTCAAGGAAAAAACTGATTTCAAGGGCAGATTGGATCTCTTTATCCCATTTTATCCAGATTAGCCATGTTAGGAGTGGGAAGGTGGTCAAAAGTCCGGGTCAGGGCTTTTCACTAGCTGAATCAACTCTCTCTTTCTGTGGAGAAGCAGAGCACTTTATTTATTTCAGACATCACCATGAGGTCTCCCAGTCTGTGTCTATCTTGTGGCATCTTAATATGAGAAAACCCTAAAAATAAAATAAAACAAGAAAAACCACAGGCAGAACAGCTGTTGTTCTACCCAGACAAAGTTTTGAATTAAAGCCATTATGATGGACCAGACTCTGCAATTGAAAAGCCATTTACATTTTCAAGTCTGATTCCAACTGTAAATTTTCAGTTATATATATGACAGATTAAAAGACTCTGGCCTCACTGCACTTCTCCCTGGCAAGAGAAAAACCATCTGCACAGCATCACTTGTGGTTGCTTCAACTCTGTAGGTACAAATTTTTAAAGGAGATGGTGATATATTTTTTCATTTCGCTTCCCTTTATTTTAACATGCAGCAAAATCACATGCATGGCATTTTTCCCAACTCTGTGGTAGTTGGGACTCTGTCTCAGGAGAATGATGTGTTTTGATTTGCTCTTTTGCCTCAATTTGAGGGGCTACTGCACTGTTTCCTTTGTGATCACACCAGCCAGGGTAAAAACCTTGTATGAATACATGGCTGCGAACCCAGGAAGAAGAGCCAGGAATACTGCTCTCTTTCCAAGCACAGCGAGAGAGTGAAAATGAGTGCACACCATGTAACAGGCTGCAAAACCCATCTGGAACTGACTCCACAGCACTCTGGCCGTGCTCTGGGCTACTCACACCACGGGTATGGGATGAGGAATGACAGTCCTTCCACGTGGAGAGTCAAAAAGAAGCTTCCTGGAGCCCAGGCAAACCTTGTTCTGACAGTTCAATCACCATTTGAGGAGCACATGGCTCCTACACCACAGGTGTTGTCTGGAGCTCTCCCCCTCCTGTAGCCAGGGGTGTTTCTATGCTCAAAGACCCCAGATAACACTGGATCAGCTCTTTTGCAATGCACATGCAACACCTTGCAAGGTTCAGCCCTAATTTTGGAACACACTAAAAGATGAAGCAATCAGGTGGACAATGTGAAGTTCTGCTGGGAAAATAAAAACAACAACAAAAAAAAAAAAAAAAAACAACACCAAACCTAGAATGGGAGGGCAGATTTCAGGCCTGTTGCTTCTGTTCAAAAGAGATTGCTGCCTAAGAAAGAAGGAGGAAGGCATTTATTCAGGCATTTACTCATAGGTGCTTGTGCCAGGGACTGAAGTGCTGTGTAAGGTCCTGTCATATTTGATCCATGGTTGTACACGTCAACAAGACAATGAAGAAAAGCTATGTTGTTTAACTGGTGGGAACTCAGCCTTTGAAAAGAAACAGTGCAATCAGTGGGGATGTAGCCTGTGAGAGGGGAACAATACCTAATGAAGCTGTTGTTGGCGTGGAGTTGGTAAGATGGGCTCTTGTGGTCTCCTCTTGCGTGCTGGCCGTGCGTAGGATGATGTTGCATCTGGCTGCTCCTGAGGAGGAGATAAAAGGTGTGGTTCTGGGTGGAGGTGGTGGGAAGGACAAGATGCACACTGTTTCCATCCAGGGGACACCCTGAAGGTGCCCTGCCCACCTGCCTCTCCTGGTGCCCCAGCACCAGGCTCCATCTCCTTCTCCTGCTGGGCGGCTTCTGGGGAATCCAGGGGTCACTGTGTATCCTCTGCTACAGCACCCAATAAACTGGTTTGCTTTGCAATACTGCAATTGCGTCGGAGTTTGTTGTGTGTGTTCATGTCCATGAACCTGGAACGGTGCTCACTGCTCAGAGCCATCTCCTGAGGGCATGGACTGGGGCTGGGGGAGATGTGCCAGCCTCTGGGAACATCTCAGCTACCCCACAGAATCCAGTGCCTGTGGCATCATTAGGTGACAGCAGAGAGTGCTCAGCAAACGCACCACTAATGCCATCTACCCCGACAGACAACCTGGGCCTGCTTTAGATTGGTTCATATAACAACAAGAGTATAATGGCATAAACAGATTAAATTCTAGAGCATGAAGTGTGTGCACTTGAAAAATGGAGTAATTGAAACATCAGCTAAAGGACCTTCAAGTTAGCTTCTAATCCTGTAACTAATATATCCGAGCAAATTATGTCATTTACATGCCAACCAGAGAGACAAGAAAAAAACTTGGAGGGTGTTGTGGTGAGTATAGCACTTAACTTCAGCCCTTGAATTTAATGGAGAAGCAGGTTTTTTTAGTAGTGCTCATACTGTGGTTGTGAGTTTTAAAATAGACCATGCCATGTCTAATAGGGAATTACTGAATGCCATTATGGTTTAGGAAAAAGAGGTTAGACACATCTCAATGTTTTTCACCTTTCAGGAAATCAGGTGAAATTTGCCTCATGTTTTAAAAACTCTATTGCTTGATAACAGCGGATTTACCCAGAAGATGTCCATCCCTCTATTCACAGATTCTCTGCAAACACACTCAGTCTACAGAGACCTTTCTTCAGGGGAGTCAATCAGATTCAGTCCCACCACTGTCACACAAGATTTCTCTGTGTAGCAGTCTGCCACAAAAACAGTTCGTTTTTCTTTCAAGCTTATCAGATTTTTTTTTTTTAACTAAATAAAACAGTAGCTTGCTATAATGATGAAAGTCTGAGCCTGGAAGAGCTGTAGGAGATACGGGTACTACCATCAATTTTCTTGATGACACTTGGCAAAGATCTAAAGGCCTGGTGTGGTAAATCACTTATTTTTTTATTTGGCTTTAAACAGATCACTGATCCCATTGATCAATGTCTAAAAGACTCTTCACCCCAGTTTCTCTCACTATTCACTACAGATGCTGATGGATTTTTTCAATCAAAGAAAGGTTTTGTGAGTATTCCCACAGGAACACCTGCAAAATATTTTAAGAAGGTCAGCTGGAAGATGGACTAGAAATATAAACACCCAGAAAAAATCCACTAGATTATAAGATATTTGTGATTGACTAAGGCAAACTACCCTTTTCCTCATTTACCAAACAGACAGCAGCTGACCAAAACAATTGCTGCTTCTCTTTAAATAAGTCAATGAACAAAGAGCATATACTGAGTGGGTAGACAGAAGTTAAGGGGTAAGATTTAAGAGCAGGACTCTTTGAGAAGAAGCCTACCCCTCCTTTTGTAAAAGCAGCAAAAATGCTGTGCTGTATCTGTAGAGAAAAACATGAACTTCCATTGCTGTCACATACACTGTAGAACTAAGGTTGGGTCTACCAGCCCCTAGCTGTGAGAAGAGGGGTGCAGGAGTAGCGAAATGTGGCAACACTGACTGCACCACCACTATTCCAGAAGGCTGATCCCAAAATCAGCACCTCTTGATTTTCCCTTGGCCAAATGCTCCTGGCTCAAAAAGCTGGGATAAGATTTGTGTGTACTGCTTGCTTTGCTGCAGATGGCCTTTCTTGCAACACCTCTTCCTCTGATTTACACTCTTCTCACGTGAAGAAGACAGAGAGGTTTTAAAACATCTTTAGTTCCACAGCTTCACCAAGATAATAGCCCTGCTGGCTGCTGCTGAAACAGAAATTACTCTTTCAGACATGGATTTTAAAGGAAGGCTCCATATGGCTATATTTAGTCTCTCTAGAGTCTAATAGATACCTGAATAATTTTAGGAACCTTCAGGTGAATACTTCAGTAAATTAGTATTGTTCCCTTGAGTAACCCAAGGAAGTAATTTATATGTGAAACTTAAGCAGGTGAGTTATATATAACAAGAAATTATGTGATAGAAAGCTGTAGTCAGGTCTTATATTTTGTCATTTGGGTATTTTAACTTCAGGTTAGAAACCAACCTGTTATCTGAGCATCCCTGATGCTGTGAAGTACAGGGGCATCTCAGATTACTAATTCTACTCTAAAAAATTTAGGGGGAAATATATTTTTCACTTTTGTTCGTTGGGCTGGCTTTGTGTGTTATGCAGCTCTTTGCTTATCTTTTTCCATGTAATGAGTTCCCATTTTTTTCTCCCAGCTGCTCTGAAGGAGAGTAAAACAACTTGAAAACAAAGAGAAAATGTGACAGAAGTTAATAAATTGGCACTTAGAGTCAAGGGAAAGTAACGACTTCCAGTAGTCCTAGATGCTATGTAAGGACAACAGACCACAACAGTGTCACTCATCTCACCAAAATCCTGAATCACCCCTTAATTTTATGAAAAGAGGTGTTTATGAAGGCTGTGCTCCTCACCTGGTTCCACAGATGACTGGGATCTGGGCCTTACTGGAAGAACTATATATCTATCTATATATATCTATATAAGATTATATAGATATATATATAAGATTATATATATATAAGATTTTATATATATATATATATATATATATAAGATTATATATATATCTATATAAGATTATATATATCTATATAAGAACTATATCTTATATCTCTAAGATATAAAACTGCTTCAAGGCTCTTCATCTAGGAGGGACCCCAGAGGAAAACAGCCTAACCCCTCTCTGCAGAGATGACTTGGGACACCTTTCAAGCAGTCTCAGAGCCCGAGAGAGGTCTGCTCTCAACCAATGCTGTTTTGCCATCATGGGTATTAGCATTCTCTTTGTTCTTTTGTTGTCACTTAGGCTGGGAGTCTAGGGAAGGTTTTCCATAGCAGGGTTTCAGCAAGCTACTTGCCACATGTTATGGTCATACAGAATATGAGGAACCCTCAGAAAGGAGTTTGGTTGCATCACCAGAGTGGATTACAGTAACACTTGATCTTCTGGGCCTGCACTTTCTTCTTACACCTGGAGAAACAGCTCACCTTGGCAAAGGTGTGGCTCCATGTGCATGTGAGAGTGAGAGCAAACAACTCCAGCTTTGCTACTAATTGCAATATTAAAGGACAGTGGATCTCTTCACGAGCTCTTTGCAGAACTGTATGACAGGCAAGACTGCCTGGAAAAAGGCAGCTTCTGATACCAGTGAGCACTTGGAGATAACTGACAAAAATGTAAACACTGCTGAGTCCAAGTCTGTTCAGATGTTTTGATTGAATGAGCTGTACTTTCCATACTTCAGTAGGTGAACTGTGCTTTAGTAGTTAGATAATTGCATTAAGACAATGTTCAAAACAAGAAATACTCTGAGGCATTTATTTCATGGGGAGGCATATTGATGTTGCAGGGATTTTAAAGTGATTGGTTTCTCTAAAGCAGTAAGAGTAACTAATTTCCCTTTCAATGAATCCACATATGCTCAGTTCTCAGGTTTTGAAAGGCAGCCAAAGCGACATTCTTTCAGGCTTTAAGTTGATATAAATAAAGTATAACAGAGAGCCCCAATAGCAAAGTTTATCAATGACACATGCCTTAGTTAGAATTTACACATGAACATGGCTGGATTTTTCCACTTTGTCTTCAGACAGCTCTTAAGGAATGTCATCAGTTGCCATAAACTGGCAGTTTTCAGCCACAATCTGTCTGAGAGGGGGACACAAAACCCCCACACACGAACAATCTGGAATGACATTTAGAGAGCAGAAGGCTGAGGTGAAACTCAAGTCCACAAACAGCAAGGTACTTTACAAACTCCCATTTGAGTATGAAGAACTTATGGGGTTCTTCAAAACCCAAGAAAAAAAACAACCCAAACAAAACCCAAACAGAGACACAGTAGGAAGGAACATAATCATGAAGTGAGCCAGAAGATGTGAGTTTGCTAATTCCCCTCTGGCCCTCCCCATGCTTTTTTGCTTTTTCTTTTAAGCATCTTAATAAAACTGTTTCCTGTAGACCTTAAGTATTTTAATATATTACACTGAATTTCCCTACAATTTTTAAAATGTTTTCCCATACTTTCTTTTCTTCATTCTCCGTTGAGGAGAATCAACACATGAGAGCAGCACATAGTGATGATGCAGCAACTAAACTAGAGGATCCTCTCTCCTAAATTGTGTCCTGTGCTGAAGCACAGAAAAGATAACTTCTGATATAAAAACTTCACCCAGATAGTTTGCCTTGTTTTGGAGAAATTTTTGGATGAATTCCCGCTATGTAGCATCAGCAGGGCCTTTCCTGAGTGCATTTCTGGAGCTTGAACTACCAGAGTTGATTCCTTCTTTTCCTCTCACCTATGCATGTGACAGTCAGAGGTTATTTGGACTGGACTAAACTAGTTAAGGACTAGTTAAGGATAATTTCCTCATTAACCAAGCCCCACATAGAAAGCTATTGGGCATCCAAAGTAAAAACATTTGCAGCATAGTGGATTTTTTCCATTTTAGGGCAAAGCAAGCTGAATATTTGAGCTAAGATGGGCTCTCCCTGCCTTTAGCTTCTCTTTTATTCCTCCAAGGGTTCCTTCTCTCCCTCTCCATTGAGACCAAGCTCATCCTCCAGATCTTTATGACTCTGCCTCCTTCTTACATCTTACTCCCACTTCCTTCTCCTTAAGGGTGGGTCATCACACTCACTCTCTTCACCAATGTCTTTCTGGGATTCTCACTTTCTTGTCTTTTTATTCTCACTTTCTTGATTTCTTCCTTATTACCCCAAACCTGGATTGCTGAGTATCTTTGCTCTCTCATTTTGAATTTATCCTCAAAGAAAAGCTTGTTTTCAAAAGCTTATGATCCAAATTAGTTGCCTAGCTCTGCCACTGGCTTTTGTATGGTTTTTTATGCGTATGTTCAAACCAGAAGTTCTTTGGGGCAGAGCTATATTTTATCTGAATATTGACAAGGAAAGTCAAAAAGATAACAAGGAGGAAGGAATGAGTATCAGTAGTGCAATGTACAGGAAGTGAACCTGCAAAAATTGTATCATTTTTCAGTAGCATAATCACAAAACAACAACATACTTCAGAATTCATACCAACGGCAGATGTGAGTAGCCCCAGGCACTCATGGTATAGAAACATAGGCATGTGGTCCACAAGATGCCTTCCTGCATTCTTTAATAACTAAGTTTGATATTATACAGCACTCATGAATAAAATTAAAGGAGTTCCAATGTCAGAGTATGTTCAAAATGAGAGGTATGCTGCAAGGAAATTCTAGGTAAAAAACATCCAATTAATCCAAGTTTTCTGCTGAACTCACAGTAGTATTATTATGTTAGGATGGAAAAAATATTAATAAGTGAGGGAAGGAGCTGTTGATAGCACAATTTTTGTGAGTAGCAGCCAGATGTGTGACACCTCGCTTTTGAAAAAAGCCAGATTTCCACAGTATTAGTAGCACAGAGATACGAATTTTAGTAAATTCTTCTGGCAACAAAAATGACACATTCTCTGCATTGGGATAAAACAAACAATATATGGTAAACACTTCCACAAGGTTTTGACTCTAAGGTCAAATCCCCAGGGTTGGTCGTTAAAGGGTCATTTGACAACCATTGCCATTTGTGACCATATTTCCACCTATATGCAGTGACAGTATTCTAGAAGCAATATGCTAGCAAGTGCCATGTCTCACATAAAAGATGAGGAGTAGAAAAATCAAGCATCTTCAGATTCACATGTGAAGCAGCCTTTTAGGTAAATCCAGGTAAATGTCCTTTCTAGGTACTCTTACCAAATTATTTGAAAAAAAACACCAAAATATGTCAATGAAACAGGTCTGCTGTAGCTGGTATGACAGAATGGGATCATATGGTATATATTCCCCAGCAATTTATTCAGTAAATGGAGAAGAAACCCTGAAAGTATTAAATGCAGCAGAACATCATCATGAGATTTACCAAACATAGAAGTTATATGTACGTTCTGGTGAAAAGTGTAATACACTAATAAAATGCAGAAAGATTCTCTATTATTCACTTTATAAAAAATTTATTTCAATTTTCCTGAGGGGCTGTTTTGTGGTGTTAATCTAGCTTCTCCTTCATCAGTCCACACATTATTATTTGTATCTCACAGTCAGTAATAGTGGCTGACAGGATGCCACTTTAAAATTAAGTACCTAAAGTAGGACACCTTGTATTTGTCAATGGTTACATGATAAAACTGCCTTGTGCAACTTTCCATGAGTGGTCTGGAAATAACAGGTAAGTTACTTAAACCTGGCTAATAAGGCAATTTATCCAGCTTTCATGCCTGTCCCACACTGGATGATGTGAAGGTGGTGAAGGAAGAAGATTGAGGAGAAAAGCAGTTTAGCACAAGGTGGGCAATGAAGGAGGGAGAACAAAGCACTAAGCCCTACTGCCATCAGATAGGAGAGGCTTCAGAGTCTCCACACATATCCTTCTGTAGGAATGGTAACAGAAATTAAAATGGACAAACTCAATTTGGTCTTGGAACGGGATTTTATTCCAAAAGATAGCATCTGGGTGAAGTCTTCTGTAAATCAAACTACACATCCTCTTGACATAAGATAACAGAATATCTGTTCTATCAACTGACCTCTGAGCACAGAGATGTTCTGAGATACACTTGGTGTTAATTGTTTTCATTCATCTGAGTTTTGAGCTGGTGATAGCATTTAAATCTGGGCTGACAAATTATTTTGATTACCGTACTTTTACATAAAGCAATATTTACTCACTTGTTCACCCCTCAGCTTCCCACCTAGCACATCATAGAAGACACAGCTTTTTCTAATATATTCTAGCTAATTTAGGACACTGACTCCTCATCACATCCAGAATAATTGTGGCATCTTCAGTTAAAGGTACGCAGACCTCAAACAAAAGATGACTATAAAACACTGTTAAATCACAGTGGTGACATTGTTCTTCCTCTATAGCTGTTCCTATCCCAAGAAAATTCATTTATGCTCATTAACAAATACACTGTAATGTTTTTTTCAGCATGTTGGCAGTCCCTCTCTCTGTTCATAAACAAAATCAGTCTTGGCTTAAGGAATATTTATAGCCTAAAAAAGACTCAATTTCCTTTGACAGTATCTCCTTGGAACATGTAATTCACTTAGATGTATTCACTTAAACCTTGTAATTCACTTCATGCTGTCTTTGTAAAAGTTTTAAAGCTTTTTTTCTATAACCAATTCAGAGAGCTCTTCTCTTTCATCCAGCAAGAGGCAGGGGGCTAGAATAATCCCAAATTATTTACTTAGAACGGTCCTTTATACAGCTGATATGATTTAATTTTTCAAAATAAGAGATGAGAAATAGTGGAAAAGCCTTGTAAAAAAAAAACCACACCAAACAAATAAACTTTCTTCCAAGCCTGAATGAAGAACATTTAGCAAGTCTCACAGCACACGCAGGTGACTCATTCAAAAAGACAGATCATGTGGAGCTTATTTTGAATGTCGTGAAGCCCCTTTCCCCGTGATTTGAAATAAATCGGCATGGCTCTGGCATTTTTTAGGCAGTGCCAAGCAATGGTTTCAGTTGTGGATGAAGAGCCAAACTCCGGCTGGCAGGCTGCCCCATCTCCCCAGCAGCGCCGGTGCAGCCAGGTCAAGCTGCCCCCACGCTGTATTTTCCTTTCCTGGGTGCACACTTCCCTCTCCCGGTACAAAACCGAACTACAGACACACCAAAAAAAAACCCCACATACTCCCATTCATCCTTTCATACGTTATTTTAAATTTTTGCATTTAATAATAGCAATAAATTTAAGAATAACAATAAATTTAATTATAATATTACTTGTCTCTTCCGATATGAACACGATACTGGATATTTGAGCTTTTTCCCAACTATGAACAAGAATTTGGCAGTACCTGAGCTTTTGGCCAGGCACCAAACAGCATGCTAAGGAAACCTGGGAAACTACACTGGGGCTTGGCTTTCTCAGAGTCCTCTGAATTAAAACACTGGTTGAAGCCACAGAAGTTCTTTACCTTACACAAACAAACAAACAATAAAGAAAAACTTAGCAATGGTGGGGACTTTCTATTGCTCCAAATAATTCTGGTCAGACCATCCCCTTGCAAGGAACTTTGATGATCGAACCATTTTCTTCTGCTTCATACATCTGCTCCCACAAAAAGTGCATTTAACCCCACACTGCCTTGACCCAGGTGGCACTGCCACTGGAAAGGATCCTGAGAGCAACGTAGACAGAAATGATGAGGTGTGCACAGACCATGGGCAGGCAGGGCTGAGCCAACCTGCTGGCCCAGCCAGCCCAACCCAGAGCATACATGTGATCCTTTGTGCCAGCAGGGCAGTAAGGGCTCATCCCAGCCCACTGCAGTACAGCAGAGAAAAGCTGGATGCAGGAAAAGACTTCTGCTCTCAGTCTGTTAACAGAAATCAAAGCATGTACTGGAGCACTGCACACCATAATTTGGTGGTGAGGCACCTGAACATGCTCCCCAGAGAGGTGGTAAATACCCCATCCCTGGAAACATTCAAGACCCCTTCCAAACCAAATGATTCTATGATTCTGATTCTATGGTCCTGAGAAGTGTAATTTTTGCTGGAAATATTTCTGTCATTCGGGAGGTTTCTGTAGGATATTGCTCAACCTGCAAATTGTCAGCACTGAGGTGATTTTATTGATGACAAAAATCCCTAATCATTCTTACTTCAGGGATACTTTGAAAATGGTGGCAGACTGTGGCTGTGGGGTGGTTTACAGTGAAATGTGAAGGGTCTGGGCACACATCTGATGAGGAGAGGCTGAGGAAGTTGGGGTTGTTTAGCCTGGAGAAAAGGAGGTTCAGGGTGTTGTCGCAAAATGGGGACTTTCACCTGGTGTGCAAGAGGCCAGTCCACACACTGAGTTATGTGATTTATTTACAGTTCTGTGCAGAGAGGGGTGCTTGGTGGCAAATCCACAAGGCCCACGCGCCGACTACCAAAACGTTTCACTGTTTATACATCTTAGCAAACAAAGGCATTCATGTTCATTGGCTATAAGTCATATAGTTCTCTTATTAATTAGTATTCTATCTTCTATTGGTTAAATGATTCCCTTGCTTCTCGTGTTAATTAGTCCACGTGGTCAGTCCTCTTAAGTCGGTGGGTTTCTTGAGCCCATGGTCTGTGAGTTGGTGGACACGATCCCCCGTGTCAGAATTACCTTTTACCCAGCTCGAGTTGATTTCAGCACAGTTGCCGAGTTGGCTTTGCTAATTTCAGCCTTATCTTGGGAGTTCTGCTAAACGTTCTCATGGCCTGTAAATTCTGAACTCTTTTGTGATCGTCAGTGGTGCATCCTTCTCCCCAAACCTTGTTTAACCTCCCGTGCCTGAGATCACTGGTCAAGCCCTAAACTTCCACAAGGCAATTCTACCCAGGAGTCATTAATCCAACACCGGGCATGGAGGGCAGACCTGTGGCTCTCTACAGAACCTGAGCGGAGGCTGTGGCCAGCTGGGGCTCGGTCTCTCCTTCCACCAAGTGACAGGAGGAGAGGGAACGGCCCCGAGTTGTGCCGGGGAGGTTTGGATGGGCTCTGAGCAACAACCGCCTCGCCGACAGCGTTGCCAAGGGAAGCGCGGGGTCACCATCCCGGGAAGCGTTCACAAAGCGCCTGGATGTGGCACCGGGGACACGGTTCGGCGGTGGGCCTGGCAGCGCTGGGTGAACGGTTGGATTCGGTGATCCCGCAGCTCTTTCCCAACCCAAACCATTCCCGGGCTCGCCGATTCCACGAGAATCCTTCCAGAAAAGCCGACGGGCGCTCAGCTCCGCCCTCTTCCCGGCGGGAGCGGGCTCAGGCGTCATCGGGGCGCGCCGCGGAGCGCCCGGCCCGGAACATGTCGCCGCCGCTCTTCAGCCTGCCCGAGGCGCGGCTCCGCTTCACGGTGAGGCTCCGCCGCCTCCCTCCGTCCCTCCTCCCGTCCCTGCCGCTCGGGGAGGCTGCGGGGCAGGGCTGGGCAGGGCTGGGCTGTGCCTGGGCGCCTGCGGGCCCGCGGCCCGGCCGGGGCTGCAGCGGGGAGGGCCCGGGCGCTGCTTGGCCGAGGCGCGGCGCGGTGGGGGCGCGGACACTGCTCAGCGGCTCGGCCCGGGGTTAGCGGGTTCAGCCTCCGGGTGAGCGGGAATTGGTGTGAAATCCAGGGAAAGCATTGCAGTGCAGCGAGCACATTGCACGCTGCGGCTCTGCTGAAGGAAGGATGCTTTCCCTGCCGGAGCAGGGAGCTGCGTGTGTGCCCAGGCCGCTGCATGCCGCCGTTTGCGCCCCGCTTTGTCAGACAGGGGCGCGGGGTTTGCACAGAAGTGGTCGAGGTACAGGCGCTCCATCCATCAGATCGATTTTGTAACAGGAAATAGTAATTTTTAGACCGTCTTGTTAGCAGGAGTCATGTGATTTTCAACAGCTTCCTAAGCGATGTGGGCGCAGAACTTGCAGGGGTACTGTGCACATTTGTGGATGACACAAAGCTGGGAGAAGCTGTTAACGCCCTGGAAGGCGGAGGGGCGTTCGGGCACCCGATCTGGTTCTTGGAACGTCTGTGCGAGGCCAGGAGTTGGTCTCTGTCATCCCTGTAGGTCCCTTCCAACTCGGAATATTCCGTGATCCGTGCCCCAAACCACCATAACCACCTGAAGCTGTGTGTGTGGTATGTGAGACAACGGTAGATGAAGCACTGGTCACAGCAGTGTGTTCCTCAGTGCATCACTTAAAAATACTGTTTTCACCATCCTATTAGCCCAGGTTTGAGGTGTGATACTCTAGTAGCTCGTGTGCCTGATTTCCTACTTGCTTGTTATTTGTCCTTCTTATTATAAAATTCTCTCTGTAAACTCCCACATGGTGTGTGGCAGAAGGATTCCTTAGTATTTCTGTCCAGTGTCAGAGGGAGGAGGAGATCCTTTTAGTTTTGCACTGGTTTTGTAGCTTTTCTTTCTTTGCATTTTGGTAGACATCCACCAGAGAGGCTCTGATTAACAAAAGCATCAAGCCATTGCTGAATGCATTTAACCAGGTTCCTGGGAGGTAAGTGAAGGCCACTTGATTTTAAAACTTTTAGTAATCTTGTCCCTAATGGTTGTTACTAACTGAGGTGGAATGTTTGCATTTGCAGTGAAAATGAAAAGAAGTGTACCTTGGATCAAGCTTTTAGAGTTGTTGTAGAAGAAGAAATAGTAAGTACTTTAAACTGCTGAAGCTTATCTCTTGTTGAACCTCAAATTTCTATTTGCAGTCTAATATATTAATGTAACAGGAACTTACTTTAGTGTAAAAAAGCCACTGTTTATTTAAAAAATTAGCTGTGTAATAGGTTAAGATTGGATACAGGTGATTCAGGGAGTTTGGTAGAATCTTGTGTTTTAGAGACATCACACCATAGTGGGAGCTGTTACTGAGCCTTTTCCAGCAGTTCTTTGTAGTGCTTATGAAAGTCTGCTACATCTTAAAATTCTAATTCATAAATATGCACTGTTCTATAACTGCACTTAAGGGTGGGTGGAAAGGATAGGTTTAGATGAAGCATTAGGTAGAAATTGTTAACTTTGAGCGTGGTGAGGCACTGGAACAGGTGGCCCAGAGAAGCTGTGGATCCCTATCCCTGGCAGAGTTCAAAGTCAGGTTGGATGGGGCTTTCAGCAGCCTGGTCTAGTGGAAGATGTCCCTGCCCGTGGCATGGGGGGTTGGGACCAGGAGATCTTTTTGGTCCTTTCCAACCCAAACCATCCTGTGATTCTCTGATTTGTTACTAACATGTAACAAAGCTGCCTTGTCAGCTGAAAAGAATGAGGAAAGCAGTCAAATAATGTATGATCAAATAATACTTGAATGAAGACTGAATGTGAGATACTAATTTTCCGAGGTAGATGACTGTCTGCACATTAGAGTCTTTTGTGGATGGAAGCAGTCAGGAAAGGTTTCCCACTCAATAAAACTTCTTAGAGCTAACTGATAGGTCAAATTTAATAGATTGTTAGAAGTTTTGGAAAGTTGATTGTCAGTATTTGTTTTAAATATGCCTACTTGGAAGCAAGAATGTTAGTTTTACTGGCTGCATTTAGGCCAGAATAGAGAATTTTAACACTGTTTTCTCTGTTTAGATAAACAAAGCTCCATGTGAGAATCTCCTGGCAATTATTTCTCTTGCTATTAATGGAGTCACAGAAGGTGAGCATCTTTCTTTCAAATCTGTTGGCAGTTTCAGGGACCATTTAGGGGAGTAATCTTGATTTCGGTAAGTCACTTCCAGCGGTTAGCTTTGGTGGTATGTGACCCTTATACTAGTGGTTAGCAAGTTCATTTCACAAGAGAAATTAAGTCTAATATAATTAAATTTGGTTATATATGTGACATTTGTGTTGGAATTTGTTATTTTTTTAGAGAAAGATGCGTGAGTTTGATTGCAGCATGATTAGCATTTTCTCTCTTAGTCCACCACTCTAAAATGATTAGAAGTTTCCCATCATAATTTCAGAGATGAGACCACTGAGGCAGAGAGATTAAATGACTTGACAGAGACAGAAGTAACATCTGGATATCTGTGCTCATCTCCCAGCACTGACCTGTCAGTACATGGCTGTTTTTTGGAAACTTGAATTTGTTTCTGTAATAATTCTGTGGCAGAAATCAGCCTGCTTATCTCTTCTGGAGTGGCTTTTGAGCTCTTCCTTTTGTTTATTTCTTCACGTTGTTTATTTGCTCACATTGTTCATCAAATACCTGTTTGTTTTAGTAAGTGCAGATCAATTACATGTATGTTGTATGAGCTGTAGAATAACAAGACCTGTGGTATGAGGAATGCAGCCACTGCCTACAGAACATGGGTGGATGGACTTGGAGTGCTGCTTGAGCTGTGTTTTACTTAAAAAGGCTCTCAGGCTTCCTGGGTGTGTGTAGTGTGACTAAATGTGGGTTTAGAAGTCTGAAAGAGTTCACTTTTAGCCCACGAAAAGATGTGACATTGTTTCAGACTTTGAGGTAGTGATTTTTAATTATGTGTTTTATGTTTGTGCAAAGCTTTTGTATATCTCATTTGAATATACAAAATAGCTTTAATGAAAGTTCACTCTCTAACTCAAACTTTTTGACATGATTTGTAGGAACCCAGGAGCACTTTTTTCTTCTTTTTTAGTTTTTTTAATAAAGTGTCCCTCAAGTGAAATGCATCTTTTATTTTTTGCATTTCAGTTCAGATTTGTTGAGTAAAAGATTGCCTGTTCCTCATAGGTATCTGCACTGCATCAACTCCTTTTGTGCTTTTGGGGGATGTTCTGGATTGCCTCCCTTTGGATCAGTGTGACAAAATTTTCACTTTTGTGGAGAAAAATGTTGCTACATGGAAATCGGTAGGTACTTGTGCAAAATGTTATGTAGTTTTGCCAAAGCTTTTGTCTACATGAACCATTTTTACAAATAGAATTAAGCTGTCTCTGTAGCTGATACATAAGTGTCAGGAGCTCCAGAGGTAGCACCTCAAAAGCATTCCACTTTCTCAGTGTTTTCCTAACCTGGATTTTCTGACTGGAACTTCCTCCTCCAGTTATTAATTCAGGCTGTTCTGTTTCAAGTAACATTGTGGCCCCTGATATATTCCAAAACTATTTTTTATTGTTAATTCAAATATCTGTGAATTTCTTTCTCCTGCTTCCAAATCACCAGTATTGTGAATGCTCTAAAACTTTTGTGAGTATTCTTTGTGTATTTGTATAAATAATAGAAGGAGTATAAAGGAAATGAGTGTAAAAATTAATGTTTCCAAGAAAAAAAAGGTGGGTGCTGTTCTTACAGTTCATTGACACATGGTTTTTCTTTATGAAGGCTGGATTTAAATGTGTTTTGTTCTTTCTCAGAATTTGTGGGACTGCTTGTTTTATATTGCCCTTTTGTGAAACCTGCCTGTTATGTAAGGGAAGACTCCAATTTAGAGTAGGAGTGACTCATACTTACTCATACCTTGTGATTGAATTAAATGTGCTCAAGGAGGTTTTATGATCTCTTAATATTTTAAATACCTTTCCTCTGTTTCAGAACACATTTTACTCTGCAGGGAAGAATTACTTGCTGCGCATGTGCAATGGTGAGTGGTGGTTTTTTGGGGAAGGGGGTAGCAGAATTAAAGAACTTCCTGTCTCAGCAACTGAAAGTGAGTTTAATAATTGATGTAACTTCAGATGTGTTCAATAAGTAATAAAGTTAAAAGGTGCATCACTCAGCAGATATGAATTCATGAGTCTTGCTAATTAATGAAAAAATCATTCAGACCTCAGGGAGCTGCCTTCATCAGTGGAGACCATTATGGAAGAATATCATTCCTCAGCAATGACAAGGCCCATATCAGAGGCTGTATTTGAGTAGGATTCTTGGAACTTATTTTTTATTGGTGTTGAAGGTGTTAGGAGAACTGGCAGAATGCATTTGGAACAAACATGTCTGATGTGAAGGAGTCACTAGCATTTAAATTTCCAAATATGAGCTTCCTTTCATTAGCTCTGTAGGCCATGTAATTAGCAGGTCTTGAATTCTATTACATGAGAAATGAAAAGAGGGATAAATACTAATATTCTTTACTTTCTATTATATCTAGACCTCTTAAGAAGATTATCTAAGTCACAAAATACAGTCTTTTGTGGAAGAATTCAGCTGTTCTTGGCTAGGTTATTTCCACTTTCAGAAAAGTCAGGTGAGATTTTTTGCATTTCATCACACTTTGCATTTCATCACACTTAACACTGAGACTAAATAAACTGAACTTTTTACATCTGTGGTGGTTACAGACCAAATTGAGTTGGACAAAATAATTTTGCACTTGTATCTTCTTTCTTGTTTCAGTCCTTCATATTGTGACTTTTATTTGCTGTGATTTCAAACATCAAATTGAGTATCAGTATTTCATAAACAACTAACTGGATGAACAGTCTGGTGAACTTCACACCTTCTAAGACCTACCCTTTGTTTTTCACAGGGCTTAACCTGCAGAGTCAGTTTAACCTGGAAAATGTCACTGTTTTCAATACCAATGAACATGAGAGCACTCTGGGACAGAAGGTGAAAATTCCTGTGTCATTTTTCACTCATTCTGCAGTAAATGTGTAAGATTGTTTGCACAACAATGTGCTGCTGTGCTTAGTGTTTGGGGCTGTGTGTTCATCATTTGGTTGTCACTCTTCCAGACCAAGCTGTTGATTTGGGAAATGGCCTGGTACCTGGCACATTAAACTCTGAGGGGATAAAATTGGTTTGATGGTGAGGAATAAGCACTGTCACTTCCTGTGCAAAGTTCTCCCCAAGTGTGCACAGGATAGAGCTGTCCTTTCAGCTTTTTTCAAGAGAGGTGAGGCTACCATTGGACAGGAATTTGTTGCACATTTTACAGTAATCGTACTGTAGAGATCTTTTGAGTTATCAGCTTAAAATCAGCTTTCTGGTCTAATATGTAATAGAATGTTTATAGTAAAGAAGAGTGTGAGAACGGTATGCAAACTGTAGTGGCATTTGTATAAGTTTTAAATAATTTTTTCCTATTCAGCACACCGAGGAGAGAGAAGAAGGAATGGATGTAGAAGAAGGTGAAATGGGAGATGATGAAGCACCAACAAGTTGGTGAGCTTACAGAAATTCTAAAAGTTGAAACAGCTTTTTAAAATAAAAGTAAAAAGCTGTTTGGGAAATATCCATGAATGTTGTGGTCAGAATTCTCCTTATCTCTTGCCCTTTCAAGGTGAGATGTATCTAATGAGGTAAGACTCCTGGCAGTATCTTAACTATTTAAATGGAGTTGCTTGGAAGAGAGAAATGTACAACTTTGAAAAAGTTGCATGCCCTGGCTGAAAACCACTCTGGTTTTGACAATATTCCAAATTCCCTTGACAAAACCTGTTGTGATAAGATGTATTCAGGGATTTTGAGTATATGCTTTAGGAAAAAAATTCTGTATTTCTCTTCATTCCCCACGGAGTGAAAAACTCTTAAGATGCCTTTTTTGTACTGTTTTTGCCTTTATGGTGAGAAAATAAGAATAGAGTGGAAGGAAAACTCCTCTAGGGACAAATTCTGAGTTACAGATTTCTCGGTGAGGATTCACTACTGACTCATTAATTCACTTCCAAAATGATTAATATTTTCTGGGGTTATACCTTCCTAAATGAACTTGAACTTAATATGTTGCTTTTCAGTATGTTTTTTTTTTATTATTTTTTCCACAGTTCCATTCCAATAGATTATAACCTGTATAGAAAATTCTGGTCACTTCAAGATTATTTTAGAAATCCTGTGCAGTGCTATGAGAAGGTGTCATGGAAAACTTTCCTCAAGGTAATCTGAGTTCATACTTTCAACCATTCAGCCTGAGTAAAAGTCATTGTTTGCATGGGTAGCAGAGTGACTGCATAAACATAGAACAGTTCAAAGACCCTTGCCTTTGAAGACAATGAGGAAATGCATTTTGCTGTTTCCTGAACCTTTGGCAGTAAACCCCCTACTATAACTTGTATAAGTCAATATCAAAAACACTTCATATTTTGCAACAATGCCAGAAGTACCTTTTATGTGGTTTATCAGCTGCAAAAAGCAGGACTTGTGGGTTTGTTGTTTTTACCCTGAGAAGATAAAGAGCTCTACCTAGTCCTAGCTCTTACTTTTGAATAGTCGTACTGATGCCAGTGGGATCCTGAAGATTATTGGTTTCTAATGAAGCAAATCTCCTTATAGAAGCAATGACTTGAATGTCCTGCTCAGCCAGCTGTTTCAGTTTTGCTTAGGATGAATATTGAGGATGATTTATTGCTAAGCTACTCTTTCTTCACAATTTGTCACCAAGTGTTTATTTAATAGCAAAAAGCCTAGGTTTTTTTAATCTTCATTCTTTGTGTTCTGGTAATAAGATGTGACATTAGCTCAGACATCCTAATATACATCTAATTAATTAGATCTACTAATGAGGTCAAAAGAAAACCCCCACAAAAAACCACCAGGCATGCAGTTCAGAAACTGAACAAGGCCGGACTTAAGTCTTTCAGATGAAATTTTTTAATGTAGCACTATCATCACCTGAACCTTTTTTCTTTGTGACACCTAAACATTAAAGCAATTATGCATTGTTCACAGCCCCAAATGTTGTTTTTCTTAGCATACTTAAATATTCCATGTGATTAGATGTTCAGACAGGATAACACTTTCACTGTCACTTGTGGTGCTCAGAGAGGTCTTGCATATTGGTAACAAATGGGTTGTTTCAATGGGCTGATAGCAAGTTCACAAATTATTTTACTTGCTGGGCTGTAAGTCAGTCTAGTGTAGTTCTCTAACTACAATGGTTTGGTATTGTTTTCATGTGGTAAATAACTCTGTTTTGTAGTACTCAGAAGAAGTTTTGGCTGTTTTTAAAAGTTACAAATTGGACGACACTCAGGCTTCCCGAAAAAAGTTGGAAGAACTAAAAACAGGAGGAGAACATGTGTATTTTGCAAAGTTCCTAACTAGTGAAAAGGTATGTGATTTCCCTTCTCAGAATCCCAGCCTAGCTGAGGTTGGAAGGAACCTGTGTCTAGTTCAGCCTTCCTGCTCAAAGCTCTCAGCTCTGTCCAGTTGGTGTTTGAATGTCTCCACAGGTTAAGACTCCACAGTTTCTCTGGGTATCCCAGTACACTGTTGGATCACTTCAGTTAGATAGATTTATTCTGTTCTATTTTCTGTTGTATTCTTTTTTCTATTTTATTCTTTGTGGCTTGCCTCTGCTAATTAATGACTCGGGGGCTTCTATTTCTGAAAAAGAGTCTTCAGTAAAGCTGGCATTTGCTTATTGCATTTTGTTTCTAATGTTGCCTTTGCAAAGATGAGTTAAAACAGAGTAAATGCTTAAAGATATGTTCTCTTCTGTTGTTGTTTAGCTGATGGATCTGCAGCTGAGTGACAGCAACTTCCGCCGTCACATCTTGTTGCAGTACCTCATACTCTTCCAGTATCTAAAGGGACAAGTCAAATTTAAAAGGTAATGTGAACATATTTTGTATTTTGGGAATGGGGAATTAGGAACTTGAAGATAAACCAAAATATTTTAAAATGGTTTTTGTACTTGTTCTAAGGTTCTTGTGAAATTTGCAGCCTTGGATTGGTAAATACAGCGTGTGACTGAATTTATTTTACAGCAGGAAAGCAGACGTCTCATTCCTGCCTTTCTCTGTTCCTCTGTCTGATTCTTTGCCCTCCCTTGTTCTAGTGTTCCTTGGACTTACTCAAATTTGTGCAGTTTACTATACCAGTAGAAAACCAGTAGGCTCATCTTTGCAGAGTTAATTTCCTGCCAAGCTGGTGGTAAGTGCCAGCCATGAGAGGGAAGGCAACTCTCCTTGGCAGCCCCAAGTTGTTAGACCAGTGCAAGCTACCTGTGTGTGGCATGATTTTGAATCTGTATTGATTCTGCAATGTAGCATTGGTTGCTGATTTGATTTTTCCTAGTGTGCTACAGAATTCTGTCTCAAATGGCGAGAAATAACAACGGTGCTTGTTGTTTTTATAAATAAACCGAACTCTGTTCCTAGTCTCTAGCATTATGCTGAAGAAAATCCCACCTCTCTGTTCATTTCCTGTGCCCTTGGCCATATGTGCACATAATGATTAACATCATTAACAAGGCAGCTGTTTTTCACCTGCAGTATATTGCTTTTTATGAACAGCTTTCAAAGAACTTTGTAAACTACATCAGGATCATTATCCTAATTCTATAGATGATTTATCAAGGCAGTCCAGTGGCAGAGAAGGAATGGAATTGGGGTGGTCTGAATTGCAGTTCAGTCCTGTTGAGGTGACAGTCATTTCTATGACAATTCATTAAAATGTTCATCAAAAGCACTCATCAGTAGTTGAGGATGGTATGAGGTACAGATGGTTTAGTGTAACACTTGGTGAGTGGTTTGGATGTAAATCTTTTCATTGGGCCCATCTGCTGTGCTTTGGGTCCATCAAGATGTGGTCTTGAATCACACAAATGGGCTTCCTACTGGATAAATCTAAACCGTGAAAGTACATTCCCCAGCACATTTAATTAATTCCACTAATAAATGGTCAGTCCCTGGGACCAGACCAGAGCACATTCAAGGTATTTTCCTCAGATTCCCTCTAACACTTCTCAGAAATTATGTGTCCTCAGCACTCTTTTGGTATGTACTAAATTCTTTAGAAAAAACCCAAAACAAAACACAAAACTGAGCTGATTTAATGACACTTTTTGTTGTGTTGTTTTGTCTTTGAATTCCAGTTCAAACTATGTTCTCACAGATGAACAGTCTCTTTGGATTGAAGATACTACAAAAGCAGTTTACCAGGTTGGTACAGTATCTACTTATATAAAAACTACATAAAAGAATACTTAGTATGCAATATTGTATCAACCACCTTTGGAGCAGCAACCACTGTTCTTTGGGGTTTTTTTTTCCCTACATACTCTGCTACAGATACAATGCAAAAAAATCACTTTCTTTTCTCCTATTCATAGCTTCTTTCAGAAAATCCTCCAGATGGGGAAAGGTTCTCAAAAATGGTAGAGGTAAGTGCTTTGATGCCTGCCTGAACAAAGTCTAGATAGCACATAATAAAGCAGTTTCAGCTTAAACTAGCTTTTGAAACACAGGTGTTATATCTGAGAGAATTTTTACCTCATGTCAGTAAAAAAAGGTCTCATAATATCATTTTATTTTGTAGTTGTATTTTCCCCATATTTTCATTAATGCTCTTTTCTTCCTTCTCCTGGGGATAAATGGAAATATGCATATATGTGCATGTGTACATAGAGGAGAGGTTGGTTACTGGAAAGCAAGAAAAAATTTACAAAATCTTTTCAGACAGGAGTGTTGTGCCCACAGACATGGAAATAAGATACAAGTGAAATTAAAAAAAAAAAGTTGTCTTCTTGCTTTTCTTTTACTTTGGCTTCATATCTTTTCTTGTTTAGGCCAGGAGAAGTAAAGCCTTTCTCACAATTATTGAAGAGAGGAGATACACTATTTTTAATAAATCAAACCAGTTGTCTCAGAGTATACTGATGACATTCAAAATAGTGACTGAATTACAAAACCTATAACAAGGTTTTCCCCTAAATTTTAACATCTCATTTTAAAGCTTTGGGTTCAGCTCTGAAAAGTGCATATGATCTTAATAATGTGCAATGCTTTCTGTGTTTCTCCAGCATATATTAAATACAGAAGAAAACTGGAACTCATGGAAGAATGAGGGCTGTCCAAGCTTTGTGAAAGAAAGGTAACTGCTGTGAAGCACAAACTCTCTGCTGCTTGTTTGAAATGGTGGTTTCACTTCAGAGTATGGTACCCATGGTGCATATGAATATTAACCATTCACACAACTTGGAGATCTGTGTAGTTGCCTGTCCCTTCAGCATGTGCAGAAGGCTCTTAGTGTTCTGCCAAAAGTCACAGGGCTTCCAGTGTGCCAGGTGAGAGGTGGTTATGGGTGTGTGGGCTCTCAGGAGTGCATTCCTCATTGGCTCAGGGCAACATTCTGTGGTACTGAGGATCCGGGGATCAAGGAGATTGGAGCAGGTTGTGTCCCCTCCTGCTTTTGGCAGACCCTAGGTTAAGGAAGTTAGTGCCTGCCTTTTCCATGGACCCCTTTGGATTACCTCTAATGAAGCCTTTGCCATTATGGCTTTGGCAGGATACCTGGAGTTTGTGTAACAGTTCTCTTATGCAATTTTTTTATTAGTTTGCCACTTGATGGTGATTAGTTACTGTGAGGGAAGTGACAATTAGGTGGCTTTCACCAGTGAAAGTTCCCTGTGTGATTCATTACAAACTAGTGGCAAAACTTGCACTTCGGCTCCATGTGTCTACTTGACTGTCTTGGGGTGTCCAAACACTTGTCTTCCATCCTTCTTCATTGTACACACAGACTGTAGCCTCTGTGGTAAGGAGCATCTGGTCATTGTCTCTTTGGAGATTTACTGTTATTGGAGAGATGAGGTGCAGCCACCTCGTTGTCATGACTGAAGCTGTTTGCATAAAAAGGGAGGGGGCTCTTAGAAGACAGAAATTGCTGTTGCAGGGGGATCGTGGGGAAGTAAAATTAAGAAATTTGACTTTTGTAAATGTTCTGTCTCCTTCAGATCTCATCCAGAGTTTCAGCTTGGGTAGGTCTTGCCCTAACCTCAGTGCTCTGGGGTCTCCATTCTCTGATCCCATGAAATCAGGTGCAGCTGGGGAAAGAGACCTTGCAATCATAGAGCAGATGATCCCAGCAGCAGGGTGGATCATACTTACATGTGCTGCTGGCACAAATGGGATTTGCTTCTTTCTCTTTATCGGGGCTCTGGTAGAGCTTTACATTTGTGAGTGAACTAATTTTGGTGTCTGGCTCATTCCTTTCCTTATCTTTACTTTGCCCTCCTCTCCCCCACTGCCTCTTTCCACTCTCACACTCACTGTCCTTCTGATTGCTTTCATTATGATTTAACTTGGCACTATCTCAAGGTGAAAGGTGAAGGTTAAATCACTTTCTTTTGTTCTTGAGATACTGCTGGTTTGATACTAAAGAACATCTTTTTTTTTTCCTTTAGACCTCCTGATTCTAAGCCAATGAGGCCTGTGAGAAAGAGGCCAGCTCCAGAGGACTTCTTAGGAAAGGGATCAAACAAAAAAATCCTTATGGGGAAGTATGTTGGATTCTTTTCACTTCACAGGGCTGTTAGGTTTGGGTTGGTTAGTTGGTTTGAGGGATTTTGTGCTTGGGTTTTTTTTTCCCCACCGTCTGTTTTTTTCTGTACAGTAATTTTCAAACTTCCTTACTTTGGAACTGCCAGGAAAGAAGAGCCAAGGGATGTATCATTTTTCTAAAACTTGCAGTAGGCTTTCTTTTCCTTATAAGCATCTTTTATAGATCCCTTTTCAACAGTCTGTAAGTGTGGAGTGGTAGAATGGTGAATGTGGAGTTCAGTGTGTTCATGCTTTGCTTTTCAGTGAAGAACTGACCCGCCTGTGGAATTTATGTCCTGATAACATGGAAGCCTGTAAATCTGAGAGCAGGTAGGTAAAAAATGGATGTGTCATTTTCTAAAGCTATCTAATTAGCGCTCTAATTAGAGAGTTACAAAATTGGCATAAGGAAAATATGCAAGGTGTTCTTACAAGGTGTGCATTTCACTGTCTCGAGAGAAGTGGGCTGTATGAATCTTTGCCTTGAAATCTCCTTACAGTTCACTTCTTCTAGTGTTTATGCTGTCAATAATTTTCATTGCTTACTAAAGGAAAATCTAAGCTAAAAACCAGCTGAAAACTCCCATTTTGTAGAGCATGATTGTATCATTAATTACCCTACATAATGAAGGAAGATTGCCAAGTCTGGCTCTGAGGAAGTTGGCATGCTACTTGGCTATGATTTTCCAGCAGGCCTGTGCTTTGAACAATGCTAGATAAGAGAAAGTTGGCTACCAGACATTGTTCCAGGACATACTGGATCTGCTCCTGGGACAGATGCAGAAAAATGCAATTATGGGTTGTCCCCTCTGCTTGCACAATTATAGGAAATACTTCAAATGTACTTTGCCACACAGTTCTGTTACAGATACCGAAATCCCTTGCTGTGTAGACATGATGCCTAGTAAGAAAATACGGAGAAGGAATGGGACAGTTCCCAAAGAGGACTCTGCTAGTAGTGGCTGTAAATTCTGGTTGCCTGGGGAGAGGTGCTAGCTGTGCAGATATCCTGAGTAGAGGAACTGTTTTTCCAGAGGTTTAGAGCTTTGCAGAGGAAGTGCTCTCCTTTCTTGTGAGGCTGGGATGTACAGAAAGGCCTCTGACAGGATACTTGGCTTTACTAGGCCAAGGGCTGAAGGTGGAGTCATGTTTGGGACCAAAGCTTTTGATTCCCTGTGTGTGATTGTATTATGCTGCAATGTCTTTAAATAAAAATAAATAAATAATGATTTCTTAAAACCCTAAACAAATGGAGATTAAACCAAGAAAATGCACGCCGTGGTAAACAGGAAACAGAAGATCCCTCGGGATGGGGGCTCAGTTCCAGGTTTTATTCCAGACTTTGTGACTGTATACACTCAAGTGACTGCAGCTTTTTGCTTTGGTTCCTCATGTCTCCACTCAAATGGGGTAATACTTCCTTGCCTCTCCTCTTTTGAGGTGGTTGTTCTGGGGACAATATAGCAGGACTCAAATCAGATGGGTTTTCAAGGTGCTGGCTTTGGTTCCAGCAGTCAGTGATAATGCTACCCTTAAACCAAAACTGAAATGAATTTACAGAGCAGTGTGCTTCACCCCCTGCTCCAGCTGATTGCTGGATTCCCTTGCAGAAGCAGATGTGTCTCTGTCAGCATTAGGTAGAAATACAGATCATTATGAAGTAGAATCTTGGCCCTTACACAAGCTGTGTTTCTTGCCTGTAGTCTTTTCAGCAGCAAACTGTCTTGAGGGTGTGAAATGTCATTTCTGGTTTCTTTTTTTAGGTCAGGGTTCATTTTGTGCTGTTTTGAGTGTCTGTCAGAACCAACCACAAGCATTTCTGAGCACAGATGGAATTGAGATGGGGGGTGGAGAGAGCCATGTTTTACTGATTCTGTCAAATGGCACAAAACTAACAACGATTTTAGACCCCTGAGCACTTGTGAGCTGTGCAAATGCTGCTGACAGATGTTGACATCACGTTTTGGTGTGGCAGGAGGCTTAAATGCATGGAATAGGCAGTGGCAGCAACTGCTAGCACACTCCAGTGGTTATGCAATAAATAATTTTATAGCAACATGTATCAAACAGATTCCTTGCTTATTTAAAATTGTTACATTTGAGTGGGTTGTTCTTGGGTTTGTGGGTTATTTTCGGTGTATGAGCTTGAAATGTGCATGAAGAAACTGAAGACTATCCATTTTAGAGAGGTTTGTGAGGCATATTAAGCTTCTTATTTGATTTTTTTAGGGAATATATGCCAACATTGGAGGAATTTTTTGAAGAAGCTATTGAACAAGCAGACCCTGAAAACATGGTTGAAAATAAGTATAAGTATGTTCATCTCTGTTGTGTTTCACTTGATTTTGATCTCTTTCATGTTTGTATTGTTAAAGAAAACAGATTGTTCTTAGCATTGCTAATATCTGTTAGGATTCCAGAAATGTACAAAAGCTGTTTAAATTTGGACAGAATTATATTACTAAACATCTCAGATCTTTCTTTGTCCTTTTATAGATGCCAGACTTTACTAACCAAACTTGTGTTTCATTGTAGGGCTGTGAACAATTCCAATTATGGCTGGAGAGCCCTGAGACTTCTGGCACGCAGAAGTCCCCACTTCTTCCAGCCAACAAACCAACAATTCAAGAGTTTACCTGAGTATCTAGAAAACATGGTAATCAAACTAGCCAAGGAGCTGCCTGTAAGTAACATTATCTTATCATAATAAATGCTGAATTCATTCGCTTTCTGCTTGTGTCTGCAGCCCATTTGGTACACAGGGACAGAGGGGGCAAAAAAAAAAAAAAGGGGAAAAAAAGTTTGTGCACTAAAGTAGAAATTACAAATAAAATTAATCTAATCTCTGAAGATCCCAGTAACATTAAACTGAATAACAGTGATTAGCTAAGTAGGTGCTGAGCCCTCAGGAGTATCTGTATGTATATGTGCATATATAGGTGTATATATATGAACCCAGTGCTTGGGTTCTGTGTTGCAGTGCCAACCACTTCTGTGGTAGGTGTAAGGCAGAGTTATGGCTCGTGGGTACACTGGCATGGCAGGACAAGGGGCAGCATGTGCAGCTGAAGGTGCTGTGCTGTTACCAGAGCTTTCCAGCAGGGTTTGCCAGAGCTCTTCATCAGCTGCCTGACTTGTAAAATATGCAAAATGAAAATAGACCTTGTGGAGCTGTAAATTTAAGGCATGAACCCTTTGATTGTTCACCAGTATAAATTTGAGTTCAGGCAGAGGCCTTTCAGACCACTTTATACAGTGATAAGAGATGCAGACAGTGGGGAAGTGGACACTTCCTACACCTTTGAATTAACACACAAACCAGCCATGTCTTGCAGACACAAACCCCAGCTTCTGTACTGAGGCCTTCCTTGTCTGTTATGTGGAACTACTGAGGTGTAAAGGTTGGATTTTAATACACAGCTGTTTTGTGTGTCCAGCCATCAGATCTAACTGTATGCTAATAGCAAGTTTTGAAAAAATGTGGGGAGGGGAAACATAATATAGTTTGTTTGATGTATTAAGGTATCACTGTGTGCAGTATTTCTGATAGTTCTACTGTCATGTGCCTAATGTTATGGCAAGAAACAAATCTGAACATAAGGCCTGTGGCTGAAATGTAGAAAAAGAAGAAGCCTTTTGGCTGATCAGTAGCTAAATCAGAGTGAAAAGTTTGTTGTTTGTGTCTGTTTGCCGCCTTTCAGAAGTTTGAAATATGGAAACTTGGGGGGAATTCCCAAGTGAGGAATAAGATTAGTTAATACTAATAATAATATTTTTGAAAAGTGTTCATCAGTAGTGGTCTCAAAGTTGTTTGGTTGGTGGGATTTTATTTCAGTAACAAAGCTCATTGTGTAATGCTTAGTTGTTGTTAGTATGAAAAGGAAGAATCTTGTGAGGTCAGTGGATATTTTTATTAGGTGTTTTTAGTTAGTGATATGTTTTATTAGAACTTGTTACTGGTGTTCAGGAGTCTATGGGGGATTTTTAATTCTCATGGGAGATCATGTCAGGCTTTCCATTCTAGCACACATTTCAGAGACAAGCACAGAGCTGTAAAATTTCTCTTTGAATTCAAAATTCATCCAGTGATGTTTAGTTCTTTCATTGTAGCCTCCTTCTGAAGAAATAAAAACGGGCGAAGATGAAGATGAGGAAGATAATGATGCCTTATTAAAGGAAAACAATGAAAGTAAGATTAGCACGTTCTCAGTCTTTTCAGTTTTTCTCTTGATGTGTATTGTAGAATCTGTTTTAACATAGTTTCTGCTGAGGCATCAGTCCTGCTTACCCCAGAACACTCGTACCAAAAAGTGCAGCCTTTGCAGGACATGGGACATCAGTAGCCACCTCCCAGTCTCGTGGCCTGCAGTGCTGGAAGCATCCAGTGTGTTGGATTAGCACTTTCAGTGGGAGCCTCTTTCACCTTTTGTGCTGTGTGGTGTATGTGACAGTGTCACTGGGTGTTCATGGCAGAAATGTCAGTGTCGCTGTGCAAGAGCCCACGTGGGAACTCCTCGCCCACTTTCCTGTTCTCTCTGCCCTTTAGTTGTTGGGATAAGTGCCTCCCTCTGGCCCCCCTTGGGCTGCCTAGTTGTGGCACTTTCAAAATGGATATATTCCAACTCTGAGATCGTTAATTCTCTTCATTTAAAATATCTTAAAGGTAAAAGCTTCTCTGTGAGAAGAGCAGCCTTCCTGACATACATCATCTCTTGCTCATTTTTCTCCACAAACCACTCCTGTTTCTCTCTTACCTATAATCCTGGTATGTCCTGCTCCCAGGTGTCCTTCTCCATCTCCTTTGTCTGTGAATCTGCCCTCTTCCATCCTCATTCATGCCTTCATCTCACAGCATCTTTTTCCTTGTGTGTTGTAACTCTGTTTACCAGCTCCTGGATCCCATCCATCCTGGGTGGATGGGATATGCAGGGCATGGAAGCCAAACACTGGGTACTTCTGGCAGATTTGTTGAAAACTTTTTTCTGTTAGTGAAAAGCCACCTGTGGGCCTCTGTGAATCTCTCTCACGTTGCCCTTTTCCATCCAGCACTCGACCTTTTCCACAGTCTCCTTGTCAATAGTAGAGAAGTTCTCTCCTCTTCAGCTTAATGCAGATTAACACAGCCTTTGTGGTGTTCCTGTGTAGGATTTGTCTTTCTTTAAATCTTGTCTTAAAGCAAAGATGGCAGAGCAATGGTCTGCTGTGCTTAGACTTGAGGGAAGTGATCTGAGGGCTTTTATAGTTTTGTTGTTTGGGATCTTTTATCCTTCCCCCTCGATGTAGTGACTTTAGTTCAGATAAATATTTGAGTGTGACTGATGAGCACTGGGGACATTTGAAACTCCTACTCCATGCCAGCTGGCTCTTCAGGGGGCACAAGGGTGAGATCTTTTATTAAAAATCAAGAATATTATTAATCTCTCTACGTAATGCAGTCTTTGGGGTTTCTTTCTTTTAAATTGTGAAATAAATGTAGGTGGTAAGCCATAGATTGTAGACCATGATAAGCTATGAATATGCAAACCCATCTGGGTAACCATGACAGTGCTTGCCTTCTCAAGAGAGCCTGGTATTCCATGTTGTTTACCTCAATGCCAAAATGACAGAAAATTTCCTGCACATTAAATTGACTGTATCAGTCTTGCTGCCAATAGGAACATGAGAAAAAAGGGAAGGAAACTGGTTTTATGTTTTGTTTTTTTTTTTTTTTTAACCTGGGTTGACTTTGAATAAGGTGACTAAAAAATTCCGAAAGACAACTAAATGTTAAAGATCACTCTGTATTTTAGTGTAATAATTGACTGGTGTTGAAAACTGTAGTCTGCCTGTCAAAGTCCTTGTTCTCACTTGGAGGAGGCAGTTCTGATGTATTTAAGACTTAAGCAATTCTCTCGAAATATAAGAGGAGATAACATAAAAAGCAAGATATTCTTTATTATGGGCATTAAGGGACATTCCTCTTGAAAGCCAGGTAATACACCTGTAAAAAATCTGCTTGATCTTGGAGCTTGAGTAGGTTTTAGCAGCTACTGGAAAAGCGTCAGTCTGTGAGTAAATAGAAGATTTAAAATGGGGCAAATCAGGGAAGATTCATTTGCGGTGCCTGGAGAAGTTCCCTTTCTCTCACCCCTTCCCTCTGTGTTTTGCCCAGGTCCGGAGGTGCAGCGGGACAAAGCCATGACGGGCGAGCAGATCGAGGCCTTCGCCAGCAGGCTGGGGGAGCACTGGAAGGCCTTGGCCCCCTACCTGGAGATGAAGGAACCCGACATCCGCCAGATCGAGCTGGACAGCGAGGACGTGAAGATGAGAGCCAGGCAGCTGCTGGTGGCCTGGCAGGACCAGGAGGGCGCCCAGGCCAGCCCCGAGAACCTGCTGGCGGCGCTGGGCAAGGCCGGGCTGGGCGAGCTGGCCGAGGGCCTCGGCGCCGACAGCGAGGGCAGCAGCTAACGGCCTCACGGACAGCTCGCAGCCTCATGGACACCTCCTGGACACCTCCTGGACACGTCCCGGACAGCTCACGGCCTCATGGACACCTCCCGGACCCCTCCCGGCCNCCTCCTGGACACCTCACGGACACCTCATGGACAGCTAACGGCCTCGCGGACAGCTCGCGGCCTCACGGACACCTCCTGGACACCTCATGGACACCTCCTGGATACCTCCCGGACAGCTCACGGCCTCACGGACACCTCGCTGACACCTCGCGGACAGCTCCTGGACAGCTCCCAGACACCTCCCGGACCCCTCCCGGACACCTCACAGACAGCTCCCGGCCACCTCGCTGACACCTCCCGGCCANACACCTCCCGGACCCCTCCCGGACACCTCACAGACAGCTCCCGGCCACCTCGCTGACACCTCCCGGCCACCTCCCGGACACCTCCCGGCCACCTCGCTGACACCTCCCGGCCACCTCCCGGACCCCTCCCGGCCACCTCCCGGACACCTCGCTGAGCCGGGGCTGGGGGCACTGCCAATCGGGCTCTGCTGCTGCTTGCCATTGATAATTGTTACTGTGCTCGCTAGGTAACGGATCTTTGATAGGTATTTTATGTTCAGTAAATGATAAAGCTTTTTAATAATCCTGTTAGATTGTCCACATTGTCTGAGAAAAGGATGAATCGTCCTGGACAAGAACGAGGAAGTTTCATCTTTGGTGGGAGAAACAGGACAGGGAAGAGGGAGAGTCAAGGCGGCTTTTGGTGCGGGAGGGTTTGGCACCGGTAGCGCTTGTGTCACTCCCCTGGGACAGAGTCAGCAGCCTCTTCCTCTGCTGCTGCCTCCATGCAGCTCCTCACAGCAGGGAGGAGCCTTTGGCTGAGGGGAGCTGTGGGCTGTCAAAACATACCTGGTAGAGGTAAAATAAGACAGTTAAGTCTTAAAATAAGTCCAAGGCACAGCACTGACTTCCAGTGAAGAAGTGCTGTTGCACTCTCCCACGGAGGAACTGGTTGCTTCCATGATGGTTTTTATTGGTGATTATTTTTAACCTCTCATTCTTTGGCTATGTAGGAACTCCCCTGAGTCATGGGAAACAAGGAAATTTTTTGTCAATGGTTACTGTGAAGTGCAGGTTTCATTTTAAGGACGTGGTTGTCTGTAGATGGGTACAAGCTGTTTTCCCTCACAAAGTGAGAGATCTTTGCAGTGTTAAGTGGCAGCTGGCTATGACTTGTTTTGTGGCAAGTTCATGTAGTGTTTCTGTCTTTCTGCAAGATCTCTCTAGTGGACCAGTGTTTGGAAAACTACATTGCACTGAACTCTTCTGTTTTTTCAGCTATTAAACCATAGCTGTGAATTTCCAGAGTGGTTAGCTGCCACCTCAAAGGAGAGTTCTTGCCTGCAGAGCCATTGATGAGAGCTTTGTGCCTACTGCCCCACTTTCCATTTAAATGTGTTAGGAATTGGATGATTGGCTGCTTCAGTGAAGGTTGGTAGGGACAGAGATATTATTGGAAGTAACAGCCCAGGTCTTGCCTCCTGCTCTAGGCAGGGGTTGATAGAAGGTAAGAAATGCAAGTTTCAGTCAGTCAAGGCACTTGAACATGCTGTGAGTGGAGGAGTGCAGGTTTGACTGACAGCTGTTCAGTGGAGCCTGCCTGCCACCTCTTTGCTGGGGAAGCTGAGGATGACAATGGGAGGATGCAGCAAATCAGGCAGAAACCAGGCACAGGCACCACATCCCTCCTTTTTAACAGGATGCAGAACAAGCATTTAACCCTAGAGGAGCCTGTAGTGTTTCTGTGGGGCCTGCAGGAACAGACCCAGTACTGCAGGGGGGCTTCCTGATTTTGCAGAGCTTGCCTTCAAACGGTGGCACTTGCAATACACCCCGAGGCCTCAGGTGTGCTCCCAGGAGAAGCTGTGCAGGGGGAAGGGGGCAGTGCAGTAACCAGTAACACTGCTGTGAGGCAGAAGAGGGAGTGAAGGCCACAGCTGATGCCAGTGTCCCCAGAGAAGGATAAAAGAGGGATCCTTTCGGAGCAAGTGAGGCACAGGCACCCTCACCCTGCTGCCAAGAGAAGTGAAGGCATTTCATATGAATATGGACCAGGGACACATCAAGACTCAGAACCTCTGCACCAAGGGGTGAGGGGGTTGATGGCCTTGATAGTTTTGAGAGCCTTGATGGCTTTTCTGGCTGGAGCCAACACCAAAATGCTGCTTTTACTGCAGTCTCACACACACACAGTCACTGCAGAAGGTCCTGTCAGTAAGCAAAGCCCAGTTTTGCAGCCACCACACCAGACTTACCTACTGAGTAAAGAGTAACAGGACAGGAGACACATCCCTACAGCTTAAAAAAAAAGTGACTTTATTCCATGACTGCTTTGAGACATTCATCAGTGGTGGCCCAAGAAGTGAAAACAAATGCATACTGACTGCAGTACCAGGACAGGAGCTGTTTTTAATGGGGACACATTGTTGATCACAATTTATTTTGAAATCATGAGATGCCAGCAACAGAACAGACTGAATCAGCAGGTCAGGCTGGACAAATACTTGATTGTAGCCACAGCTGATGGCTAGGGGCAGCAGCACTGAGTTACACAACAAGGCAACAGTTTCTCTTCTACCTTCCTAACAGAACTGCCAGGTAAGGCAAAGGATGGACAGCTACTGAACTGTGGTATAAACCATGCAAGAGTAACAAATGTGAGAGTAGGTGTGTAATAAATACTTGATGACATTAGAGAAGAAGGAGGAGGAGAGGCTCATTTAAAAAAAAATTATCTTCTGCAAGACATTAAAGCTATTTTAAGTATTGTCACCACCACGGTGGGCAGTCCAGTCCAGCAGTGACTAACTGGTACATGGGGATCAGTTTTAAAACAATATCCCTCTTCACATGAGAAGGTTTGAACAAATTATTTATCCACTTGCTAAAGCTCTGGGGTTAAAGAGGTGATCAGTAATCAACATTTATTTCACACCTAGGCAGAATGGCTAGAACGGAAGACTATTGTTCAGCTTCATCTTCAACCACTTCAATCCTGCGTGGCCCGTAGAGTAGAACATAAGCTATATGCCAGTCTCCACCCCCAGATAACCTCAGAATGTCTTCAGGTGTAACAATGCTGACTTTGTCATCATCAAACTTAATCCATTCATCTGCAAGGAAAACAAGGATTATTTGTAACTGAGGTACACGAAGTCTAAGCTCGCTCAACAGCCCCTTCAATGAAAGGAGCAGTGAAGAGTGGGTAACGGGGCTGCAATGAGTTCATATTTTTTTTTTACCTTGTTTCCTTTTAACCCAAGAGACATAATGCCCAGAGGAACTTGATCTGCCTTGATGAGTTAGCACTGCCTGCAGGTCGTAATAGCCGCAATTGTTAGAACCAATATCTAGGAGGGGAAAAAAAGTTACCTCGAGTTCTGCTTGAAGAGCTGCAGTGTTTGTAACAGCCTGCAGACCAAAGCCACATCAGCCACACCACAGCAATGCTGTGTGTGCAAAACCCCAGGTACAGCACAGTACAAAACCACTGTGAACTCAGAGCAGCAGCTCTCAGCCGGGAGAGTCTTGGGAAACCGAGCATGTTGTGCATTCTCATTAAATAAATATGTACCCATAAATATTACTGATGGAATGCAAAGGGTGAATGCTTTGGGCCTTCAGGCTCCAAGACCCCCAAAAACTGAGGCAACACCAGCACCACACAGCACTTTGAAAAGTCCAGTTTAAGTTTTTGTTTTGATTTCAGCTTTCTACCACCCACTGACAAGGCAGCGTGCAAAACAACCGCACATTACATGCAAAATATCTTTTGATGTGCCTGTCTTCTACTATCACCAGCTTGTCAGATGGATGGCAGTTATGCCTTTGACTATCTCAACGTTTTGGTTCACCTAATCTTTCCATTCCTTAGATTTTTGTCAGTTTCTGAAGATTAATTTTCAAAACCATTAAAAAGAGACATGGTTCTCAAAATAGTCCTACCGTCACGCACATTTAAACACAAGTAAATAGAAAGTTACTTTAAAGTAGATTTACTTCCCTGTACTCACCATCAGGAAAAGAAAATGGTTCATATTTAACTTCTTTCTGTGCACCATCACTTTTACTAGACTAAAAAACGAGAATAAGCTACATTAATGTGGAATGGTTTAATGAAAGCCTTAGCACAAGTGTATCAAATCCCAAGTCTCCATTCATAAGTTTCTAAGTCTAAACGTTTTTGTTCAACTTGAAAGAAGTTCCATTACTGTATTTTTTTGGTGGACTTACAAAAGCCTTATCTGAACAAGACCAGCTTTAAAGCAAATATAAAACCATTTTAGCACATACTGCCTGCACTGTTCACCCACCAGATTTATGGCTTTGTTTACAAAACAATTCTGCAGTTGAAGATTGATTCCTCATTAGGGACTTGCTAGCAGCAGAAGTGGCAATAAGAAAATATCAGAGACAGACTCTCAGTGCCAATACATTCTGTTCAAAAATAGCACTCTTTCCCTGCTCCCATCTGTGTAAGAGGGGATGCAAGCCTTGTCCAAATGTTTAAATGAATTTGCCAGGACTGAGGCCAGGAAAAGACTAGCAAACTTTTAAAAAATGGCTTAAACACTACAGGTTTAGCTCAATCCCTTTTTCCTTCATTAAAGACAGGGAAGTCAGTTTTAGAATATGTAGACAGGACAGGACATGAAACCATTTACCAGGTTTTTAGAGTGCTGATTTTAAGCTCACCAGTACATGTATTCTGATTTTTATCAGCCAGACATGTAGCAGTCCCTTGCAGAACCCTTTCCAGCTGGTGAGCAGGGAACAGCTCCCCACACTCCACTGAAGGAGTGACCAGCCAGCAAGCAGTAACATTTGAATAGAATAATTTTGTGTAATTTACAGAAAACCTTTAGGCATAGCACTGGTAAGCAGAAGCACTACATTTTAATACATTTCATACATGCTGTCTGACTACAGCATTTAACATTTCCCATCAAGCAAACATACCAAAACAGGTATTGTATTTTCATGAAAATACCTGATCAAAAAATCTAAAGCTCAATACCAGGGAGTTCGCTATGTAAGCAAATAATACATTTAAGGATGTCAGGTTTTCTCTAGTCCTTATTTAGTACCCCAATTTCAGATACATGAATGGGTTAAAATGTCTGGAGACTTACATTCTTTGGCTGTTGATTTACTTTTTTATCTTCTAGATCTTTGAATTTTGATCGGTAAGAAACCATTTTTTCCTGCAGATCTGGCGTACACAGCTCATACACATCCAGCATCAGAGGAAATTTTACATCCTAGGAAGTAAAAAGCATAAAGATGGATTAGCATCATTTAGTACTCCACATTCTCCCATGGGAAGACAACACTAAGTCAAACTAAATGCAATTCTCTTCAAATTGATGGCAACCTCATCTACTGGGATTCTGGTGACAGTATTTACTTAAGGGGCTACAACGCTTTCACAGAAGAATGTCTAATCCAGTATAAATCAACCACTATAAATTGTTACATTCACCATAGACTAATAATTAATAAATCAGATTCTTTACTGTTAGCTGTTACACTTTTACACTCTGGAAATACCTCTGCAGGGCTAAGAAAATAAAAGAAGACGTAGGCATATAGAATGACTGTACATTATCAGTTATCAGTTATCCAAATGTCAGTTGGATGTCAGTTATCAAAAATGTCAGTTATCCAAACGATAGTGAACTTGCATCTTCAATCTTTATTTCCCTTCTTCCTCTTGTAAGGAAGGAGCATCTGTCATGGTGCTCCTTGGGCAGCCCATGAGGTCTGTCAGCCAAGGCCAACAGAAAGCAGCACTGGAATATTCAGCTGTTAGCAGCTGGTTCCTGCATTTGTCCATCAGAACGCCAGTTAAAATAACTAATACAGAAGTGTCTGACAGCATAAACATCTCTCATCAATTTTAGAACCCTCTTCAGTGTCTGAAAGCATGGCCCTCTCCTTAATTAATATTCTGCTCAGAACCACTGGTGAAAAGAGATCAAAACCCATCCTAACAGTACTGAGGCAAATTCACTTCTACCCCTCACCTCCTCCCTCGGTTTATTTTGGTAGTGTAGTTTGCAACACACCATCACAACTGGAAAAAAAACTGAGCAAAGAAACTGCGCTGTTAGTAATTTTAAATGCAATTTAAAAGCAAACAATTCAGTAAATGGTCTTCAAGTTCTAGTTGGCTACCATAGGTCACGAGGAAGGAAACAGTCCTCGTCTCCACAGTAACTGAATGAAATTCTCAGAATTCAGGGTTCCAACAGCTACCTTTAATAAAAGCTCACAGAAAAGCAAAAAGAGGAATTCAACTTCAATACACAGGAAACTCACCTTAAGAACTTTGGCATTCACAGATTCTTTCTCTTTGTAAAAAAATCTAACCATCTGAATAGTCAGGTATGCTGGCAAGCGACTAATTTTGGACTATAAAAAAACAAATTAGAAAAAGCTATTACTTTAAATATCCACAGATCTTTTATACCTTAAACACTGTTCATTCTAAATTACAGTCTATTCTGACTGTACACAAACCCACAGGAATGTAACGAGGTCTCCTTTTTTGAAGCTCTATATGTAAGTGCATTCAAAGTCAGCATTTTCAACTGGTCTTAAATATCTTGGTAGCAGACACTCAGATGTTTTATAAACACAAATCACAGGCTGTTGCAGCAATAACTTTGTGTTTTGGAAGAGAAAACTGACAACATTTAAAAGAATCAGAGAGAGCAACAGAAGTACCACTCACAGATTTGATATAGAGTGCATTTCTCTGCAGCGTTGGAGAGAGTTTGGTGATTTCTTCCTGAAGACGCTGTTAAAAGAAAAAGAAGTAACACATGTTCATCCCAGAACACAGCTTAAAGGAAAGCACAACAAAGGGTAAACAAACCATCAACTGAATCTTGTTCTGCCAGTCTCTTCTGTTGCTGTCAGCCATTACAACACCCAGGATTTTGAAATTCCTTGGCAGAAAGACCATGTCCATTGATTCCTTCAGCCCCAGGCTCATTCCTGAGCCTTGACAACACCGAGTTTCTCTCTGCAGAAAATTGTGCTCTACAGGAATAGACCTCACAACTGGATTTTGTTATGAACGTATCTAGACTTGGTTACTAATGTATCTTATCATGCCTGGAACACAACTGAAGAAAATCTGAATTTTCATGTGGGGAGAGTATCTGCAGATTTCTCAGCTCTGCCTCGAGCAAGCAGAGCTGCATATAAAGTGACAGCTGGTGTCTCCTTGTAAAATTCAGGGATACACTAGCTTGGTTCTTAGTGTTGCAATTCTCTTGCTACAGCCAATCCAGCATAAGAATTCTAGATCTTTTTTTAGCCTGAAAGTTTGAGGGTTTTTTTATCATTTTAATTTGTGACCATTAGCTGTTTTATCTCATTTTTCCTTCTAAATTCTATAAAAATAATTATCTGAGAACCATGCAACTTGCTTTTAGACCTGTACAAATCAGGTCACTGCCCTGCTCTTACACAAATACTCTGCAAGAGCAGTTGCTACAAAGGTTTTGCAGTAGCTCCTGTCCTTGCTACTTCAGACTCTCCAAAAAGCCCATAAAATTTTGAAATACATCTATACATACATATATAAAGTACAGACGACCTTAAGACGTTCTGCTTTAAAGAAGTTTAAGGATGATTTTGTCTCATGGAAAATAACACCTCCTTCCAGATCTGTAAAATCAAATCTAATTGTTACATCATCTGGGGGGGGGTTTAATTAGCAATCAAAATGCCACCCTACTTTCAAGGTGACTTTTGGACTTTTTGGGAACTGATTGCTGCATACTTAGATCATGATACTGCTCAGTCTGGAGTGAAAGCCAGCTGAACAAACAATTAGCAAACTGTCTTGCACCTGCATGGGGAAGACCATATCAGGGTCAAGAAAATGCTCTGCTGAAGTCTATTTGACATTAATATGCAATTCCCTTTCACAGCCATCTTCCCACGAACACTAAGAAGATTCCTGAAACTTTGAAAAGCTTGAGTCAAATTCCAAGTCAGAGATTAAATTGACAGGTCATTTAGAATTTCAATTAAATAATACACAGATCATTTACAATTTCAATTCAATAAAAGCTGCAATAGCTTACCAACTTTAGTCCTGTAAACAGGTATTTCACTTCTTGATTGATAAAGCAGCTAAGCTGAAGCAGATTCTCCTTTCCTTTAGTTACTTCCTCTTCTTCAGCTTCTGTACATTTCATGCTTCACAAAATTAAGGAAAACCATCATGCACCAAGAGCTGAACTACTACTCTAGTGAAAACAACATGCCAAGCAGCAGGGTAATTTAGGTAATTCTGTGCTTGTGTAGACAGTACTTTTACTTCTTGCAGTATAAAAAAAATTTGAAAGAGCTCTTCCTTCTGACCAGTCTGTTCCTTTGTGGCTAAGGACAAGGGGCAGCTGGGGTAGAAATTACACCAAAAAAAGTAAAATCAGTCTTTGATCATCATTTAAGCTGAGGCCTGCTTTGTTCTTTCTTCTCCCCCCAACCACCCAACCCCCAGGACACAGAACACAGAAACTGGCTGCCAACACCAAGTTACAAAGCCCTCCTGCAACATTACCCTCCATTGTTGTTGAAGTTTTTCTATTGCTTCTGCTGGCCAGGCTTCCTGTTTCTTTCAACAGAGTCTCCTGTCCCTGCCTTGTATGTGTCCTCCTCACTGAAATGAAATCCATTCCTTCATTATTTTCTACACATTCCTCTAATTGTTATGCCTGTCCTCTGCTCTTTCATACTTCTATACCCCAATCTTTTTCTCTCATCCACCTCCTTCCAAGCAGGTATTTTTCTGACTGCAGCTGTTCTACAAATGCTGCCATAATCACACTTTGAAAGTTTGCAGCTTTTCCAACAAGTCTCTTTTTCCTGCCACAGGCCTATTAGCTACACATTCCACAACTCCCAGCTCTTTCAAGGGTAACAAACATCACGATACAGGGAGAGAGATGCACGATTCTTACCTTAAAAAAGGCCTTCATTCCTCATTACTACCAAGCTGTGGGATACAGCACCTCATCTAAGGGGATGTTTCCTCATCTCAGACAAGCAAAAGTCACAGTATAAATCTTTCGAAAAGTGGTGCTCAGTTTCAGAACAGCCAGGATTTTGGGGTGGAGAAGTGGGAAAGGAGTAATACTTGCCATGAGATGTGTGCCCCATGTGGTCATATCCTTTTTTCTTGCTATAAAGAAGCTGCTAGAAAGTTGTCAGCTGCATGTGTTTCTTACTCATACAACAGTGGACACCTAATTTATTTCTTAAGAAATCAATGAAGGTACCTTTTGTGCATATTCACAGCACTTACAGCAACACACCTTTACAAGCCCAAAAAGCCTTTGTAGGACAAGAATTACTTTTAGCTGGATAAAGCACATCTGCATCCTTGAAGTTGTTAAGTACCAATTTTCTCTGGGGAGGAAATCTGCTATTGAAATTCAGCAAGTTTTTTTCTGTAAAATTCCATTACCATCCTTCCTCCCCACATCATCCTCTCTCTCTCTCTCTCTCTAAGTGTATCCAAGTCAACTTTCTCTTCTCTATACTCCTGCATGACATCATCCCCTCTTCCCCAACATACACCTTCATTTCCATACTGTTCTGAACTGTGCTTTTTATCCTCCCTCAACTCAACTGCTAAAGTGTGAAATGACTCTTCTTGATGTCTTGCCTTAGTCTTTAGGATACGCTGTTTCAAATTCAATGCTGAAGAATTGATCAATTAAACTCTTCTTTTTAGAGGATGCTGCTGTAGCTCCAGAGTCTGTCTGTAAAACAAATACTCTTATGATGTAACTTTAAATAGCATGCAAATACAGCCTTCTCGACAGATGAATAACCCCATTTATTTGAATTTTTAAAGCCTATTCTTTCATCTTTCTACATGTGCATTTTATCCTAGCCAGTCAATCTTCTTACATAGCATAAATGTTTCAAACCAAATACACTCATGGCATGCTGTAAAAACCACCTCAAAGCACATCAGCCAGCAAGAGCAAAACCTCACACCTCCCTGCCCCCTCAACTTAAAGCTATCTTAAATTTCAGGGTTTTCCAAGACTCTTCCAAGATTCTCCAGAAAACAGAGAAAGACCATTGGTCTGGTAAATTCTTGGGGACAACTGTAAGCAATTTGTTATCAAGTTGATTTGGTTTGTTGCCTATTTGAAATAGTTCAGGTTAAAACCATAGCATTTCTTTTTCAGGAGAAAAGTTCTTATGTGCTGAATTCAGTTATCATGGCCAGCTGCCACATGTGAGAACGTGTGTCACACCAGCTTGGTCCAACACAGCCTTACACAGCCCAAGGGGAAGGCATTCCTTTAGCACACTCCACAGCATGGCTGGCATGACCTATGCTCAGCAGACACATCAGAAAGTAACTTCACTTACTGAACACTACAGACACATGTTAAAGAACTCACAAACAGATAATACTTAAGAAAAAATATATTAAACAGTATAAATCCTAACTCTAGTTAGAGTAAGACTACAATTACCTCCATAACTGTATCACCTTCTATGCCTTCCAGCTTCTGCTGTAGCACCCTCATCATCTGCACCCAGCATTCATTGGCATCCTAGGAAGGGAACACAGCATTTCACCTGACAAGCAGCATTATGGTTTAGTAATCTTAAACCCATCAACCTTTATATAAAACCAAATGTGAGGATTTCTTAACTAAGAATTTCCCCCTCTTCCACCATCCATTCTCAAAACTAGCATTTGATATTACCTTCAACTTTCATACAACTTTTCTACACAAAAAAGCCCCCCCACTTTCCTGGTGGTTCACTTTACTGTGAACTATTTTCACAAGAGAAGGAAAGTTTAAAAATGTTCTTCTTCTCAACTTCAAACATACTACAGAATTGTAAACAATGAGCTAACAGGGGATCTTTACCTGCTGAAGGTACTGGCCTTGATCGCCCTTCTCTGCAAACTGTGGGAAGGCCATGTGTAAAAACTGCAGGAGAATGATAGGTGGGATACTGGAGGAAGTTTTATCCATGGAATCAAACAAGTCTCTAAGAGCTTGAAGAAAAAGTAAGTGAATGCTTTGAGAAGTGCAAAAACAATTCAAACATGGCAGGAAGTGTAAAAAGAACAGTCAAACGGCAGCAACATTTAAAGACCAATCATTTAACAGTGTCCAATTTGGTCTTTCCAAAGCAGGACCACATTTTCCAGGTGGCATAACAGGTGCACCTAACATCTCCTTTATGAACATGACTTTGCAAGTGTAAAGAGGAGAATTCTGAGAATTTGGCACATAATGCCTTGTCTTTTCTGGCTGCTAACAGAAAAAAAATAAAATTTTTGAGTAATTAAGATTTCATTTGGAACACGTCTGAGGAACAAAGTTTTCACAAGAGAAACCAGAAGGCATTCACAATCTATTCTCTAGAGCAACTTAAGTTTCACCAACTACTGGGAAAAAAAACTTTAATAAAATATCTAGGAAATACCCATGCTTAAGACCCAGGAAAACAAGTATGTGTATGCACATGTGCAGACAGCTGCTAACTGTGTGCAATCCAATGAATGACACTGACCTCATGACAACACACATGGCTTTGTTTTTGTTCCACACTCTACCAGGTATGTCTTATCTAGCCAGGTTACTGCATTTTAAGCCCACAGATCACTTCAGAGGCACCTGTCAATCCTCACAACAACCCTGTGAGGAAGGCAACAGTCTGCAGGGTCACTAATTTACAAGTGGAGAGACTAATGAGTGGTACTCTTGAGTGAGTGAATCTAGGCAGAATTACAGGGAACCAAGGTCAGTTGCTTCCTCTTTCAGAACGTATCTTCACCGACCTTGATAAGAGGTGCAACTGGTATGACACAGCAATTTAAAAAAAAATGCCATAAGTGTCATGCAGGAGTTCCTGAACAGCTCAGCACCCAAGAATTAACTACAAATTACTCAAACTATTAAAATTCCTAAGAAGCAGAGCTGTCACCTTCAAAAGAAAACAAGGGACACAAAGTAAAGGCAGTGAAAAGGGGAGGGGCAGGCATGGCTGGATAGAGTAACCATTGAACTTACCACCCCAAAATTCGATCAGCAGGCATACCCACAAACTGGACCTTTCCTTCCTTATATTGTTTTGTTTTTCCTTAAATGGACTGGTAGAAATCCCAGTGTCCTGGCCCAGCATCTTAGTGGGGCAATGAAATAGAGTAAAAAAAGAAAAAGCGGACAAGTAGTACCCTTGTTCAAGTGTAAGGGGTCTAACTAGAGCTCTAGTTAGAACTTGAAGACACAGGGCCACCGTGAGCTCCCACACTGTGAGCACCCAGACCACCACAACAGAGAGTAACTTTTGTTTGGAAGACCCTCTTTTCCATTTCAGTTATGAAATCTGGAGCTTTAGGGCAAAGGCTAAGACCACTGATAAAGCATCAGCTACTGATAATGCTCAGCCAATTAATCATAATAAAAGATACCAATGAAATGCATATTCCAGGAGCACGGCATTAGCCTACCACTAAGTGAAACAAAGAACTAAAGCATTTCTATGCAAAGTGATCCAATCAACAGAGGGATGGATGGAGTTTGATTTAGGAAGTTCCAATTACTACAAGCCTACACGTGAAACATTTCAGAGATACAAATGATTCTTATCTAGGCCTAGATCACACTTCACTCCCTTCTCCCTGGCCTGCACACAGAGAATGTGCAGAGATAAACGCTTTGCAGGCATGGTCAGAATAACCTTTAGAGACAAAATGAATCTTCAGTGCCAGCAGATCTGACATTCCTGAGGCATAAGCACTAAAGAACAATACACAGAACTCTTAACTGCAAATTTCATCTGCAGTTAGCAGGACATCACACACTTGCCTAAACCCCTGTTTTCTACTCTAAACACCAACCTGCAGTGATGTACTGAGCAGATGCCATTTCTCCTGAAGCTCTTAAGGCACCACCATACCTAAAAGGGAAGAAAAACAATTTGCATACAAAACAGAAAAATAATTTGCATACAACTAAACATAAACAAGAAGAACGGTTGGGTTTTTAAATCACGAAGCAGGCAGCAGCTAGATTAATTTGAAGGAAATCAATCACCAAAACAGAATTAACTGAAAGTAAGATTTACTCATTACATTTACCTCAAAGTCTCAGCTATTTTGCAAGCACTGCATGGAAGCAAAGGAAAACTGGCACCTTTCAGACAATAAAAGGCAAGAAGTCTGGACACATCACTGCTGCTTCGCTAATCCCTTTGCCTCAAAGACACATTTTATTTTTAAAGAACCTGAGAAAACGTCTGAATGAAAGCTACCCCATTTCTGAAACATTGGCCATGGCTTCTTCAGATACATAAGAAAAATCACCTTCAAGGACAGATGGTAGACAAAGTGCACAGAGATGGAGGGCAGGCTTGCTTCCTCCCTCCAAAGCAGAAGCAAAACAGTGAGAGGTGAGATGTTTCCTTGGGGAGGTATTTCCCACACTGAAAAGGTAAGGGAGTCCACCCATGCAACTAGAACTTACCACTCTTCTCTGAATTCTTAATTTAGCAGCTGGATGAGGAACAGCTGGGGCTCCTCAAAGCCTTCAAACAAAAGGAGGGCCTCGCACATTCTCTAATCTAAGACCGAACTTACAAAATTCTGACCATTGCTGAGATGAGCAGGAAGCTTTCCCCTGATGTGCTACGAAACAGGGAGCTCTTTGGGGAGCTCAGTGGAGCAGGATGTGAGAAAAGAAGCTGTAACAGCTTTCCCCAGCGAGCCCTTTCACACCTCTCCCACTGCCATGCACCCTAGAGCCTCCCATGCTGTTGCCAAGCAAGGAAGACCAAATGAAAGCTGAATCTCCAGGGAAAAAGGGAGCTTGGATCCGAGTGTGAATCTGACTTCCCACAGAGAATATTGCCACATCTTGCACTGCAGCCTGCCAGTTTCACAGGCTACATTTTGCTCTTTGGTATGGTAAATTTGTCAAATATTCTCATTCACTGTAGTAACTCAAAAGTCCTTCACATGGAAATAAATAGACATTCCTAAGATGACGACACTGACAATCAATAAAATCCCTTGAAACCAAATTTCTATACTTCACAAATAGTTCCCAGTGCTAAATAAATAAGGTTAACCTGCTAAAAGAATGAAGAAAAATTTACAACTACTTAAATAACTAGTGTTTACAGTAACCCAGAATATCCAGCTGGGTACCATGGAATCAAGAAAATAGTGTCTTTTAAAGGAATTAAGTCAACCCTAAGATGGCAATGCTCTACCTAATACTCACTTTCAAAAACCGTCACTGTTTTCTCATTACAATTCATCTGGAGGACAAATTCAGGCACACATTGGGAGGTATTCTTTTTTCCTTCTATATTCACAACTTTCAAGTTGCTTGTATATTCCTTACCAGAAAACCCAACCAAGCAAACAAAAAAAAGCCACTGGCCATTTTTACATTTCAGAATAACAAAAACAAACAAACAAAAATTAAAAGTTACCCTACAATTAGAACAAGTTAGGAAATTACACAAAATCCCATAAAGGCATGTCTCAGAACTTCCCACTGTACCTCCAAGAGGCAAATGTCAGTAACATCCCAAGTTCACAGCTGAAAACACTGTGCAACAGAGACATTGAAGGAAATACTCCTCAGAGGAACAGGACTCCCACATGATTCTTTCATACAGAACAAGACCATAAAAACTAACAGCAAAAAACAGGGTTAAGAGTTCAGTAGCTTGTTTTAGCATTTTGAGCAGCTCTTTATAGGAACTACTTTCTAGCTAGGCAAAACACACTCTGTCTACTTAAAGCCAGCTCCAAGAAACACAAAGCCTTAAATTCTTTATTACAGTACAGACTGACACAGCCGTAGGATAAACTTCAATCGATCATTGTGTTCATCTTGAACAGATCTAAAGAGTAACAGATTGTTATGATAATCCATCCCAGTATTAAGATGACTTTCACAAAATATCTTATTTCCTAAGCTAAAGAAAACATTTTAGTCACGGTATTTTTGTCCTGAACCCCACCTTTTCAGGGCCTCTTTCACTTCTGGCACGGAGCGGATACACTGAACCGTAGCGTTCATGTAGCAAGTGTTGCCAAGGTTTGTCAATCCACACGGCAATTCCATCTATCAAAAAATTCACAAGGGTGCTTGAAGGTCAGAGAGATGTGCAACCATTTTTGTATAAATGTGACATCAACTTCTAAGAAAACAAATTACACATAAAACCTGGAATATTCCATCAAACTTTATGAAGTTTTGCAGATCCACTTAATGACTATATTCATCATTTCACCATTCGATGTTTTAGGGGACATTCAGGAATGCTTTGGGGCTTTTCTGTGCATGTTTAGTTTAATGAACATATTCCTCAAGCATGCAGTCATTCAGAAAGTTCAATTATAATCCCATTCAAGTTTTGACCTTAAAATTCTGTTTCCATGAAGCTTCCACATGAATGCATCTGTACAAAACACTGATGTTTTAATTAAAATCAGTTTTCAGTAAAACTCTGAAAATGATGGAGTTCATAGTTTGAAACAAAAGCATTGCTTAAACTCCTCTCCAGAAGTTTGCAACAGATCATTAACTTGATCTTCTCAGACAACTTGTGAACTTCTGAAGTTTTGACATATGTGAAGGCCAACTAATAGCTAAACTAACCAGTTTCAAAAACAACTACATATCACTATTTATTAGAATTTTTCTTTCTTTTCTTTTTTTTAAAATCCTGAATACTTAGGTATTTGCCAGGAAAAAATACATAGTTTAATGAAACTGAAGTAGTACTGCATACTGATACCAATTAATTATTTTAGGAAGAGAGAATCCATTTAGCATATTCTGCAACTGAATACATGGAGGGCAGACAATTGAATTTTGATGTATGACAGAATTCCAATAAGAGAAAAGCAATGTGGCCTACTTTTTCAAAATGTTATCTGACAGTGAATCATCTCCTTCTTTGCCTCTCTGTTATCTCAAAGTCTGTGTATGGGGCCAGTCAAAAATAGATAAATATCCTTCACCTGCAGGTGGCCTGGAAAGCATTAAATCCTGAAGCACAAACAAACCCAGTCCTAAACTACAGATCCTTTCTCATACAGACATGCATAAAAGTGTTCCTGTTCTGCATGCACAGTTAACAACAATCATGCAGCTGTTAAGTACAACAAAGACCTTGCAGTTCAAATGACTGATGAGAAAATGAAAGCTTTCAAACTGTAAAAAAGAAAACTCAGAAGTTACTTCATTAAAAAAATAATAATTATGCTCTTTCAAACTTTACTCCCATCAAGCAAAACATATAATCTGTTCTACTGATGTCAAACTTATTCCCATTTTTCACCAAGGTGACCTAATACTAGTAACATGGACAAACAAAACCTCAAACACAGCCCACACCAAACAAACCCTGGTTTCTCTTCACAGATATGGAAGAGGCAGGAAAGAATTTTGCATATCTAAGAGGCCTCGTTTAGACAAAGTTCAGGCACTGATACCGCAAGGGCAATACAACTTTGTCTTTAAAAACATCAGCAATGCTATTTATAGAAAATTTACTAAGCTGCCTTCTCAAAAAAAAAAACCAACCCAGCACTAATTGTATGACTTCTAAATTAAATCCCAGACTTCTTTTCGCTGCTTCCACTTGGGTCATCGGTACAAACCCGCGATTCTTGGAGAAGATCCTAAACAGACGATACAGTTTCAAAATCCACTTTTAAGCAACTGCAAGTCTTTTAAAACTTGCCATTATTCACAAATTTTCAAGAAAGCAAGGTTGGGAACGTGCTTACAGCCGAGGCCAACTGCTCCTCTGTCATGTCCTCCACAAAGACGGGTCGGGCCAGCGGCTCCTCGGGCAGCGCGTCGGCCGAGCCCATCATCAGCAGGGTCATCCCCTTGGCACAAACAGCAGGGAATGGTTAAGGACAGTTATTGCCACCTCAGTCCTTCAGCTCCCAACATATTTCAGCTATTCCCCCTAAAATAAACACCATCTGTCTCTTAGTTTACAGAGCCAACACTTTGCTATTGAGACCTAAGGGTGTACCTTAATTCCTCACATGTAGGAAGCACCTGCTGAGAGCAATTCCACAGAATTATCCATATTAGACATTTCTACTGAAACATCTGGTTGGGGTGGTGAGCTGGCCTGGCCAGTTCTGAGTTAAAGTAGTTGAAAAGTGAAAAATAACCTGATTTACCACACCAGTTTAGGCGGCAGAACGAACATTTAAGGGGGGGAAAGAAAGCCCCAATCAGGTTTCCATGCTTGCTGAACTAGCATAAGGAAAAGCAGCCTTTTAGTATTCAACAGGAGTACATACACACAGTAAGATCTATCAAAGGAGGAGATAATTACTACCTGGGGGCCTTGAAAAATACAGTGCTAAGGAAAAGCATGAACAACAGAATGAAAAGAAACTGCTTTGACAGTATAAATAAATCCCTAGAACTTGTATATAATATTATTAAAATGAATAAAGGCAGCTATTAGCACAACAGTATGCAGAAAAGGATGAGAAGATGATGTGCTGGGTTTTTTGACTTTGCTACAATAGCTGCAGCTACAGGTTGCTAATAGATGCTTGCAAACTAGTTACAAGGGTAAGAGTAATGCTACCTAAGTCAATCTGCCCAGAGAGGAACTGGAGTAAAACCTGTAACAGATGTTACAAGATGTTACAAGAGACGTACAGTAACAAAAATGACCAAGAAAAAAAACACAAACAAAAACCTGTGGGACTCCCTGATGCATAGGTAAGCAGCACATTCAATTTCTGTTTTCTTTTTGAACCAGCCAAAGGTATGAATGACCACTACTAATGGCTTTGTTTAGAAACAGCAAATATTTAGTACTGAACAAATTTGAGCAGTTGGTATAAAAGGGCACAGGCAAAGCTGTAACTTCAGCATTAGTTGTCCACGTGGGGGATGTACAAGGACAAGGGGCTGCAGGAAGTGCCCAGGCTCACAAGCTCTCTCCAAATAACATCACTTATTTTTATGGTCACAGGCAGACAACACAAAAGGACCACTGCTCCAACCCAGAACATGTCTTGTATGAAGTGAATAAACATGTGCTCCCAAGTACTTCAGAAAAGATGGTGTGATTTCCCTACTGATGCCAAAGAAAGGTTTTTTACAAATCAGTGATGAGACCTTTCTAAGCATGTTTAAATATGACACCTATAAAATTGTTTTTCATCAAGGTGTGATTTTTAAGAAAGCACTACCCATTCAAACAGAAACAGCAAGCACTTTCAAGCCTTTCTTTAAATGCCAAAACAAAAATCAAACTAGTAACATTCAGTTACTGCTCAGAACTTACATTTTTTATTTTTAGATTCCCCCAGTCATCATCCTGTGAAATAAAATAAAAGACAAGTTCATTATCTTGCAGCAAGAGACAAGCATTTTCATTAATATTAATCATGTATTTCTAAATATACAATTATGTTTCATCCAAGATGACACAATATTAACTATTTACATGTTATCACATCTTCTGTGACTAAAATAAAAAGCAGCCAAGTTGCCTCTTCAATAAAGTTCTTCATGTGTTGTTCAATACTGCTTAAATGTAAACAGCTTTTTGCAGCAAAGTTGCCTGTATCTCATTACACTAGTAAGTCTCCAGCAGAGAAGCACCAGAGAAACTTCTAAGCAAGCTAAAAAGAAAAAAAGCTGCATTCAGATTTTGAACATTCAAAAGAATGAAAACACCAAGCAGTGTTTGGTATAAATGAGTAAAGAAGTGCAGTCAGTTTAACACATACAACCAAAGATCTTCTGGAGAACACCTAGAAATATGGTCACTGCTCATGTTATCCCATAATAAAGTCAGAGATAATATAAAAAAAATTGATTTCTACCTTCAGAGTTCCTCCTTTAACCATAACCTTCTGTCTAGCTGGCTGAACTCCAGTCAGTGCAAACAACTGGGCTTTGAAGACCATTGGAGGTTCGTCCGTGTTCAGCTCCACGCCATCGAATTTCTCTTTTCCCCATTTCACATTTACTGCAAACAAAATGTTTTGAAATTGGATTATTTCCTAATATCCAAGAATGTAATCACCAAGACTACCAAGACTTTGCATCATTGCAAAACATTCTGCTTTCAACTCTTAAAACCAGTCAGTAATGAAGCTAGGGAACACCTTTACTACAGGGCACCTCATCCATCAGAAACACGACTGCCAGCAAGTCCAAAAATATCCTACAAAATCATTGTAAGCAACACACACACTGAGCAACTTTACAAGCAGTGAATGTGTCTAACAGTGTCAGAAACCTTTCAGCAGGTCTCCACAGCAGCAGTTTGGAACCAACTCTCCCGTTCTCTTGGCACTGCTCATTGCAAACAAGTGCAGGTTCTGAAGGAAGTTCAGAGCTGGGATTGCAGTTCGGTTATCGCAGCACTTCCGTCCTCCTCCAGTGCTAAACAATACAATGTTCTCTACGAGCAAGGCCACTGACCCCACTAAAGGTGCAGGGCTGGAATTAAGAAGCCAATGAAATGTGGTCACAAAAACCATAGCCCTTGATGCTGGACATGGGATCACCAGCAGAAACACGAGGCACAGCAGAATGTCAACTCCATTTTCGTGGAGTTAGTAATGACCACAAGCAGACAGAATTGCATGGAATAAGCTGTGTGACTCTACAGAACAGTGACACACCTTTGACCACCCCCATCACCATCACAGGTACATAAGGCTTCTTTAGCAAACTGAGAATTTTCTGAAAATCTATAAAATACAGCATGTAGTAATATTCTACATGTCCAGGAAGTGGCTGAAATACCAGACTTTAGGAAAGCCAAATCCTTCTACCTGTGCTTTGGTTTTATGTAAATACATTATAGCAATTATAACTTTTTAAGACACAGAACTCTTAAGTCATAATTTTAAAAACCCTTCCAAAAAGGTTCAGATTTCAGATGTATGCACCGCTTGATAGCTACTATGATAAAATAATCAAAAGTAAGTCTAGATTAGTTAGACTAAATTAGTTTACAAAGCCACTCAAATGACAGAGTTTTCAGTATTTCTATCAGAAAGCACCTTCTGATTTTCTTTACACAGATTTATTACTTTGCATACTTAAGACCTACAAAGCAGAAGGTTTTTCCCATTTTCCAGGAAGACAACCCACTCAGACACTGAACAAGCCAGCTGCACAGACTTTGGGGGTTTGAATTTTTGAACAGTCATCTATCCACTGCTAAATATGCAGAAGACTTAGCAAATATTAATCTGTAGTGCCACTGGTTTTGACAACTCAGCACTCCAGAGGAGGAACGGAAGAGCATGAGTGTCTTCTCTTCAGAGATTGCAACCGAGACTTCATGCAAAATAAAAGAGAAACCTGTTAATTTGAAAACAATGAAAAGTGAGAAAAAGGAAGGACGTATTTCCCCTGCTGATCAGAAAGCACACCTCATACAGTTCACAGAATGGAAGGGACCACAGTGAGCCATCTGGTTCAAACTCTGCTCAAGCAGAGCCATCCTAGAGCACATTCCATACAGGATTGTGCCCAGACTGTTCTTGAGTATCTTCAGTGAGGCAGAGCCCACTGGACGTAGATGAGCTCAGAAAAAATCCTGTTATACTGACATAAGAATCCCAGTTTGTCAACCACAACTAAAATAGCTGAGAAACTGCACTGAGGCCACCTACAATCTAAAAAACCAAAGAGCCCCAACAGGCCAGACCTGTGAGATATTATCAACGCAATAACTGGTCCTAGAAGCGTCACTGCAGGTTTTGCTCTTGAAGTCTTCCATTCAAACTTTCTCTCAAAGCAAGAAGGGCCAGTGGGATGAGGTAGAATTCAAGAAAGCTTTAACTTCAGGTTTAGATTCGACATTAGGGAGAATTTCTTCCAGGAGGGGTGATCAGATATTGGAACGGGTGGCCCAGAGAGGTGTTGGAGACGCCGGCCCTGGAAGTGTTTAATGAAAGGCTGCGTGTGGCACTCGGTGCCGCGGTTTAGCTGACACGCTGCTGATCGGTCAAAGGTTGGACTCCGGGTTTTCCAACCCAACTGAGTCTGTAGGACATCACGGATTTGAATGAGCGGAGGCAGACGCACCTAAGCCGGGAGGCGCGGATGCAGAGTTACGGCTCAGCCGAGGCCAGCACCGCTCCTCCTTCCGCAGAAAACCAGAGCAAACCCAGGCGGGGCAGCGCCGGGGCACGGCGGCCGCGACACCCGCGCTCCCACCGGCAGGGCCGGGCCAAGGCTCCCTCCCTTCCTCCCTCCTTCCCCCGCTCCTCCCGCGGCCGGGCCGCTCCTCCCGGGGCGCTCCCGGGGCCGGCCC